>ML397115.1:10550-23218 GCA_005239525.1 Nicotiana knightiana
GGGGGGGGGGGGGGGGGGGGAGAGGGGTTAAATGGATATTTTGTAAATAGCCAACGGCTATTTTGGGACAGCCAATGGCCAGATTTTAAATTCCCAACGGACAAATTTCTTTTTTTGAAATTTGACTGTTGGGACCGTTTGGCCCGCCAGGTACAGGTCCGGTTTTGGTTCTAGCGGTCCCAATCTATAGAATCAACGCAGAAGCTCAGACCAGGCCACTAATATCAGTCCTATCGATCCTGGCCCGTTTGGCCCTCGGTCCCAGGTCGGGTTCAGAATTGAAGATAGCCTAGTTCACAATTAGTTCACATGTGATTATACATGCCTTTCTTCTAACTCGCTTTTATAGAAAATTCGAAGTTTCAGAAGACACTTTTTTTATTTAGTATTTTCTCAACAGTTTTTTTTTACCTTTTAAAGACGAAAAAGAAAGTTGCAATTCGTGACAGCCAACGACCAGATTTTAAATTCCCCAACGAACATATTTCTTTTTTTTTGAAATTTGACCGTTGGGACCGTTTGGTTCGCCAGAGACAGGTCCAGTTCCGGTCTTAGCGGTCCCAATCTGTAGAAACGGCGCAGAAGCTCAGACTAGGCCCACTAATATCGGTCCTGCTAGTCCTGGACCGTAGTTCCGGGTCGGGTTCAGAACTGAAAATAGTCCAGTTCTTAATTAAGTTCACATGTGATTATGCATGCATTTCTTCTAACTCACTTTTATAGAAAATTCGAAGTTTCAGAAGTCACTTTTTTATATTTAGTATTTTATCAACATTTTTTTTTTACCTTTTAAATACGAAAAAGAAAGATGCAATTCTCTATTCCGGCCGAATTTTCCGAACCGAAAGGAAAAAATCAAACGGTAGGTATACAAAATTTATTGAACTTAAATTCAATAAAATAATTTAGACTATATATTAAATATGTTAGTCCAACTAAATAATATGGGATAATATAATTAGATTAATTATATGAGTTCAAATATATATGGGTTAAATAAATGAGTTCAAATCTATAAGGCTAACCCATTTAATTGGCCTTCAAGTGATGAACTCACTTCATTAAGTCCAAGATGTCATCTTACTAGAAGCCTAGTTTGGTGTCGCGTGTCAAATGACGTGGCATGCCAAGTCAATAGAAAGAGCCAATAGGATTGTGTCATGTGTCAAAATGACAATGCATGGCAAGTCAAATTAAAATATAAATGAAACTGTGTCACGTACGCAAATGACATGTTCTGGAAAATCAAATGCGGCCTTGTCATACTTCAATTTGATTGATCGGAAAGAGTTAGTTATTATGATAACTCTTCCCTCCCACAACTATAAATAGGGGTCTTCATTTTGACGGAGGATGGCTGATCACAAAAAGCTAACGGAGGAGCTGCATTTTGATATGCTTATTCAATCGTCGGTTATTGGCTTATCTGGTGGGATAGTGATGATATGGAAAGAGGACTGCATCACTGTTGATGAGGTTTCAACTACCCCTCAGGGTATTAATGCCATGGTAAAGGTACTCCCATACCACACCCCTTGGCTATTTTCAGCTATTTATGCTAGCAACATTTTAGCTTATAGGAAGTTGTTACGGGAAAATATGGTTACTATCTCCAAAAACAATCCTAAGAACTGGTTTGTAGGCGGATACTCAATGATGTGGGGGCAACCCCATTAACTCAAGTCGTAGTAATTTATTTTAGAATTGCCTTAATGAATGAAAACTACTAGACTTAGGCATAGGCAGCAAATTCACCTGGACTAATAAAAGATACGAAAATAGGAGTAGTCTGATTCTAGAAAGGATAGATAAGTGTTTTGCTAACGAGTATTGGATTTCCCAGTACCCTGAGGCTACTGTTATACACCTACCTAAGACCCCCTCAGATCACTGCCTATTCAAATAGTGCTAAAGGGTGACTCTCTCAATTATTCCTACAGACCTTTCAGGTTTGAATCCTTGTGGACTAGCCACCCCTCCTTCCCCAGTATCATCAATGAGGCTTTCACCAATAACTCTCCCCTAAGCCAATCTACTGAAACTTTCAAAACCATTGTGACCTAGTGGAACAGACACACTTTTGAAAACATCTTCCATAAAAAAAGAAGGATCCTAGTCAGAATTGCTGGGATCCAAAAATCACCAAAGAACCTGACCAGAGTACTTAATTCCATCCTCAAAATTGAGGAAGATTTCTGGAAACTCAAGTCTAATATTAATTGGCTAACTGAAAGGGGTGCCAACACTAGATTCTTCCACACCTCCACTCTCAATAGGAGAAGAAGAAACAGGATCAGGTCCCTCAAAGAGGAGAGTGGAAACTGGCTCTATGATCATGGGGACATTAAGGCTTCCATTATGTTCTTCTTCAAGAGTCTTTACACCTCCTTACACACACAAGCTCCCATCTCCACTCCAGCCATCTGGATATGACCCATATCCTATCTGACTGTCAAAGGAACATCTTAGATAGGCCACTTGAGGTTAGTTAAATCAAAATGACCATCTTTTCCATTAAGCATTTCAAGGCTCCAGGTACAGATGGACTTCATCCCTTTTTCTACCCAAAGTACTGGAGTATTGTATGGAATTCAGTAGTTGACTTCTGCAAAAAATTCTTCAACACTCACTTCATAGATGAGACCATGAATAAAACTCTACTCTGTCTCATCCCCAAGTGCCCCCAAGCTTCTATGCTCAAAAATTGCAGGCCAATAGGGCTTTGTAACACCATCTACAAGACCATCACTCAGATCATTGTCAACAGGATCAACCCTATGCTAGGTGATATGATTGGACCTAGGTAAGCTAGTTTTCTACTCCCTCTGTTTCAATTTAGATGAGGTAGTTTGACTCGGCACGGAGTTTAAGAAAAATAAAAAGACTTTTAAAATTTGTGGTCTTAAAAGTTCAAGGGGTAAAATCTTTATGGGGCCATGACATTTGTGTGGTTCTAAAAGCTTCTCATTAAGGATAAAATGGATAAAATTGAGAGTTTAAAGTTCAATTATTTCCAAATTTAAAAATGTGTCATTTATTTTGGAACAAGCTAAAAGGAAAGTACCTCATCTAATTTGAAACAGATGGAGTATCTAATAGCGGGGCTTCTAATAATGCAATCATTGTCCAAGAGTACATTACACATTTCGGAAAAATGAAAGGGAGCTAGGCTAATATGATTCTCAAAATTGACTTAGAAAAAGGCTTTTGACAAGCTAGAGTGGTCTTTCATTAAGGACACAATGCATGCCTTCAACTTTTCCACTAGGCTGATTAAGTTAATTTTGTCATACATCACCTCATCCAACATCTCTATCCTAGTGATTGGGGGAAAAACAGATTTCTTCAACCCCTGTAGAGGCATCATATAATGGGACCCAATCTCTCTTTGCTTGTTCATTCTGTGTATGGAGAGGCTCTCCAGGTCAATTGAAAAAGTCGTACTGGACAAGTAATGGCACCCTATTAGTATCACTAGATCTGGCCCAAAAATATCCCTTAGTTTATTTGCTGATGACCTTACACTATTTTCAAAATCCAACACTAGGAACTGCACCACAATATACTCTATCGTACATGCTTTCAATGAGGATTCTGGCCAAAATATTAACCTCACAAAGTCCAAAATCCTTTTCTCCTCTAACACAAGGCATGATACCATGGAATGCCTCACTAATGCTCTGTCAATTCAAGCTACAACTTCCTTTGGGAAGTACCTTGGATTCCCTATATTCCATAAGAGACCTACTACTACTGATTTCTAGTTCATAGTTGGAAATATGCAATCCAAGCTGGTTGGCTGGAAAACAAATTGCCTTAATATGACTGGAAGGACCATTCTTGCTAAAGACTCCGTCAGTAGTATCCCTAGCCATGTCATGCAATAAATCAAATTGCCCACTAAGACCACCAAGCAAATTGATAGAATTCAGAAAAACTTTATCTGGGGTACAACTCCTAACAAGAAAAAAATGCACCTAGTTAGCTGGTCAAAGTCACTAGGCAGAAGTCCTATGGTGGGCTGGGTTTGCAAAAATCTAAGTTTAAAAATAAATCTTCACATGCCAGTCTGACTTGGAGGATCTATCATAACACCTCCAGCTTATGAGCTAGAGTTCTGTTCACTAAGCACTGTAACTGGAACCATACTCCCAAGAAGTCTAAATCTCCTATCTGAAAATGTATCCTTAAGGGATGGGATATATGCAACAAGGCAAGTAGATGGGTTGTCCACAAAGGTAACAGGGTAATCTTCAAGAATGATGCTTGGATCCCTAACCAGACAACCATTAGAGAAATGATTGAAGGCCCTCTAAACCCAAATGACACAGCTATCAAAGTAGACTCTATTTACAATTCTGGAAACTGGGATTTCTCTTCCATCTCTATGGACATCCCAGAAAATCTCTAAAATGATAAAATCAACATTCATTCTTTCCAACTCTGCCAAGGATGATAGGCTAATATGGGGGTTGACCCCAAGTGAGACCTTCACCAACAAATCAGCCTATATTTTCCTTAGCAGTAATAAAGAGTCTTTGTGGAAAGGTGAGGAAGGCAACTTCACTTGGATATGGAAGCTAAAAGCTCCTAACAAAATCAAAAACTTCACCTGGCTTCTTGCACAAAATAAGCGGCCTACTGGGGCCTTTCTTCACAGAATTGGGGTTAATTGTAACCCCCAATGTTGCTTTTTCTCACAAACTTCTGAAACAAGTGACCACGCCTTCTTTTAATGCCCCAATGCAAATCACTTCTGAAAAAGAATGTTATCCAAGGGATCTACTGCAAGTCAGCAGCTAAATCCCACATTTGCCCAGTTATGGCCATCAACATGGAACAAGCTAAAGAAACTCTCCTTCAACAACATTATTCCTTAGGAGAACATCATTCCTTTTTTGTTTTTGGCACATTTTGCTAACTAGAAATCATAACCTCTTCAATAATAAAAAAAAAATAGCATCAGTACTAGTAACATCATCTCCAAAGCAACAAAATATGTTAGCAAAAAATGGTACTATCAAGCGGCCTTTCCATACCAAAATTAAATGGGAACCCCCCAGGAGGGGTCACTATAAACTCAACACGGATGGTGCTGCCAAAGGTAATCTGGGCATTAGGGGAATTTGTGGAGTATTCAGGAATCATAATGGGGATTGGATTATGGAGGATATGGAAAATATACCACCAATACCATGAGAACTGAAATCTCTACTGAAAAGTCTGCAACTAGCACAACAAAATGGCTGGATACCACTTGACATCAATATTGACTCAGCTGAAGTAATCCAAATGCTACTCACATGCAACACAGCTTATGATCCTGTGAATGCAGGTTATTAATGTAAAGGATGGACAAGGTGATGGTTAGGCACATCTACAGGGAGCTGAATTGGGCAGCTAGGAACTGAAGTTGTTAGAAATTTTTGGGCATGTAATATTGATATAATTGAACAAAATATGACAGTATTAGGGGAACTATGATACCTCGGCATAATGAATACTATGCAATGTAATTCTTAGTTTTCTCTCTCTCTCTCTCTCTCTATATATATATATATATATATATATATCCCTTTTAACCAAAAAAAGGGGGTCTTCATAACTCATAAAAGACACTAGAAGTTATAACAAGAAGCAAGAAAGAGCTCATGGATCAAACGCTAAAAATTCCTCCACGAGTTTCAAGCTTCAAGAAATCAAGTTCAAGCTCAAGAAAGAATAACAAATCAAAATTCAAGGAGTACGAGTTCAAATCAAAGTTCGTGCTAGTTGAATTCAATATCATCGTTCGTAGCAACAAATATAGACTCAAAATCAAGCTCAAAGACTCTTGACTTTATCTATTGTTGAAAAGAAGAATCTGAGGAATCATAGAGATTATAACACTCAAATTATTTGAAATCAAATACTACGATTGTTGTAACATTTTCGGTCTCGATTATTTTTTGACACAAATTTATAATCTATACAAACCATTATAAGTTTAATTAAGTATAATATTGATAAATTTAATTAGGTATAATAGATGTATAGCATTTTAAAAAGTCGAATACCAAAAATATTGAACCGGAATATTTAAAACGGTACCAAAACGACCGTTGGCTAATACCCTTCTAACTCGCTGGATTTAAGGTAATATATTTGGTGTTGCGACAAAAAAAGAAGAATCAGAAGTCTGTGTATCTAAATTAAGATTTTCTTTTTAACTGTAGAAAAATAGTAAAAGCTTAAAATAGTATAAAAGATTTAAGACCTCCTACTTAACTATAATTTATAAATATATAGCAGTCATGTAAAGGTTTAATCATTCAACAAAACTAGAAAGAAAGAAAAAATTCTTGGTTATCCTCCTTTGAATAATCCCTCTTTCTCTCTTCATTTTCAAGATTCATTTCCAAAACCCATTAAACAGAAAAACATCATTAAAACCTTGGTTTAATCATCCAACAAAACAGAAAAAATTCTTAACTTATTAATCCTTGTTTGGAATTTTTGTTTTCTTTCCATTTTCAAGGTTCCTTTCAAAACCCCAATTCACAGCCAAAAACATCATTAAACCTTGCACCATTCTCTTGCAGCCAAGAAATACAAGGTATATTCTCTTTATCATTCATCCATGCAATAAATTTCCTTTCACATTCAATAGTCTTTGAAAATTTTACTGAACCCCCTCCTAAACCCCAAATTATATGAAATTACATATCTACATCATTCTTTTATGTAAATTATATGCAATTAAAATTTCTGCTCTTCATTCAAAATAAAAGAATTTTAGATTTATTTGTTTGAATTTCCTGGAAAAGGGGAGCCTTAGCGTAACAATAAGAGTTGTCGTCATGTGACAAAGGCATCATAATTCAAGCTGTGATAATATAACTCGTTTGTAGAAATGTAAGGTAAGACTCTATATAGTCCGGTCCTTCTCGGACTCCGCTTCAAATTGTTCCAGCGACACATAAGTGTGAAGATTGAAGATTGTCTATTCTATATTTCACTTTCTCATAGTTGATTAGTACAAAAGAGAAGGACATCGATTCATGCAAGATTAGATTTAGGTATAAGCATTCCAACAAACAGAAAGACTTATAGCTTTGATTAAGTTAATGTATAACATGCACAATCCTCATTGATTTGGTATTAAATAGAAGGAATGTATCCCAACATTTATTTGTGCAAATGGATTTAATTTTCTTTTTCTTCTAAAATATTCTTCTTTTACATATAAATATTTCAGGAGGACAACCCCAGAAAGAAAGCAAAATCATCATGAAAGAAGCTAAAATGGTAGCAATTGTCACCTCAACAACAACAATCATGGCAATGTTGTTGTTCATGATCAATGTCTCAAATGTTGCAGCAAAATTACCAGACATAAAGACTGTTGTGGTAACAAACAACCACACAAATTACCTAAGCATACGATGTTTCTCTTTTGACGATGACGGCGAAGTTAGGCATCTGAATAAAATGGGCAGTTTCAACATTAGTGTCAAAATCAGGAAATTCTTCCCTTCTTCCACCATGTACAATTGCTCCACAAACATGGGAACTTTCGTTGCGTTTCGATTCGACTATGAGTGTGTTAGTTATTCAACCCCTTGCGAATGGATGTTTAATGAGAACTACACATATCTATATAATCCCAAGGAGGAAGAGTGGGATATTCATGAATATAATCCGAATTACGAGTCCCTTAAAAGAGGAGGAGTCATTAAAGGATATTATGTTAACTAAAACCGTATGTACAGAAACAGATGAGCTTAGATGGAACTACATAGATAGTGAAAATTCAAATAATCGACTCCAACTTGCTTCGATCATAAGAAAACTTCACAAAATCCATGACTAAATAATGTACCTAGAGAATGTCTTATATGATAGGAAAAAAATAGTGTTGGTAATGACATGTATGTGAGACAAGTGTAAAATATTTAGGTGTAAGATTTTAGACAAAGTAGTTGAAGCTGAGGTCTTTTCACGGTGTAATCCCGTGATAGAAAATTCAACATGGGACTGTAAAGCTTCGTAAAAAACTTCGCTTCCTCCTCGATGACTACTCGAGTGGATAACTTGGTAAGCGAGCTAGGCTATGGTAAATTTGTCGTATCCTAACAACATGTATTTACCAAGTTACATATATATATATATATATATATATATATATATTTATTGAGTTTAAGTTATGTGTACTAATAGTATTTAAAAAATTATTTGTGCAATCAGGTAACTTATAAGGTATTACAAGTAAATCCTTATCTTAAACATTAATTGGTTAACTGGTTTCAAACAGTATAACATGTTGTCACAAGTAAAAATGGTTAGTTGTTTATTTGTAGTACATTGATGTATAAAGACATAAAGAGCTAGCGTGAAGGAGGACTGTGCAAAACGTAAGCAAGGTAAATAACAAACTTGTGTTGTGCATTTCATTTACATCACGTTTGCAAGTGGTAAAAAAACTGTCACGATCCGGAATTCCTATCGTCAGGACTATGATGGCGTCTAACATTTTATTTGCTAGGCAACCTAACGTTAGAGGATTCTTATTGCCAACTTTAGCCAATTTCAATAGCAAGAACAATTAAGTGAAACAGAAACTAAAATGATTTGCGGAATATCATAAAACCCATAACATCTGATACATTTAGGATCTGGAGTCACAACCCACGAGCTGCTAGGATTTACTACAAACAGAGTCTGAAAGGAAATACATTGTTCTGAAAGAAAAGAATCAGTAAAATAACAAGATTAGGAAGAGACTTCAGGGTCTGCGGACGCCAGCAGATCTACCTTGGTTCTCATGTCCAGCAAATCCAGCCGCTAACCACACAATCAGCTTGGGTCGGTACCAAAATCTGCACAAGAAGTGCAGAGTGTAGTATGAGTACAATCGACCTCATGTACTCGTAAGTGCCGATCCTAACCTCGACGAAGTAGTGACGAGGCTATGACAAGACGCCTACCAAATAACCTGTACAGATAACTATATATGTACAAAATAACGTCAAGTAAAAGCTAGACAAGTAATATTGGGAGGGGGACATGCTGATGGGAATACAAGATAGAGAATCACAACAGTAATGATAACTTGAACAATCAATATACCTTGAACCAATAAGAACAAGTAAACACAATAAAAGAAAAATGTACGGTATTACCCTTCGTGATTTTACTCTCAACCTCACCATATAAATCAATAGAAACGGTATGGTATCACCCTTCGTGCATTAACACTCACAACATGACACGACATCACCCTTTGTGTATTAACACTCACAATATGGAACGACATCACTATCGTGCCCCTTTCTCTCCCTAAATCAGATTTCGACATATGAAAACTCTTTTTAAGGATGTGTTAAAAAATAGAGTCGCCACCTAACGGGTTTAAGCTGCGTTAGGACACCTATTGCAGATAACTCGGGTTTAACTAGTTTGCGTCACCAAAGATCAGGTAAGGGCTCAAATTACTTCGAAGAGAAGGTGTTAGGCACTCATCGAGGTCCACAACGGTGGGTCTCAGCCGAACTCGAATTATATGAATTAGTCAGATAAACAAAGACAGAGAGAAAACAAGATGTTTGGGCAGTTTTATTATCAAAAGACTTGGAATAAATACAAACACTTGACTTAAAGACGAGATGGGGGGTCCTAAGGATTTTAGCCTAAAAGATCACCCTGTGCAACATAAATAATACTTCGTAACTTCCTCGGGATGGGATGTTACTCGTATTATTCAGCAAGCACAGACTGTCATCTCCTGCTACCCGATTACTATCTTTAAGTTTTTACCTAAAGCGCACTAGTTGGTTCTAAATCATGCCTTATGCATGCACTACCCGTCTCATGCCTATAGCCCAGGAGGCTTTGGACCTACTATTTGGATGGTTCTAGACTTTACTCAGGTTACTCAAAATGATAAATCTAAGAGACATTTAAAACATATAGGATCGCACATACAGACAATAAATGGCTCAAGTTAGCCTCCACATGTAAGCAACAAATGCACGCAAACAGGTTCATAGTAAGGCAGTAGACAAATTTCAGAATTAAGACAAAATATAGTCATTAAATCTTATAGTCATGGCTTCTATGTGATTCTGAATTTTAAACGTACGAGCAGTGTTAGGACAACAAATTTGCATATCGTAAGTATTACAAATCCCTATAGGCATAATCTCTAAATTGTTTGCGAAATAAGGCAGTGAAACTATTTGATCATTCAAAATTGCCAGCATTTGATTTTATCAGCATACATTCGAGGTGAGCAACAAGGTCCTATAGGCAGGATTTCTAAAAATTGACAATTTAAACTGGTTTTTTATCATTTCATTCTTATAGGCATGCTTTCTAGGCGAGCAATACGATAGGAATAACAGTAATAGTAGCTAAATTGATTATATTCCTATAGGCATGATATCTACGCGAATATGGTGAAGAGCAGGTATTTATTACTCAACATGATCCTATAGGCATGACACCTAACATAGAGCAAATTGAACAAAACAAATCGTTGTGTTGTTGTATAGTAGGCAAATAATAACGTGTGAGAATAGAACATATGAACAAGTGAAATATTCATGTCTTATAGGCATGTTATCTAACAAACATATAGAAATAGAGCAGATTGAGCAAAGTGAAATACTCAGATCCTATAGGCAGGATTTCTACCCTTTCATGCAAACATCAGAATAAACCTGTTTTCCCCAATTTTCACTTATACCCGAATTTGTGATTACAGAGTTATTACAGAACAATAATGAATAAAATTATAAAGGGATACAAAATATACATAGTAGGCCTAAAGACAGGCCCAAAGGGTACCCAGCCCTGTCAGGCATTCAACTTTATCTCCACACAGATTTCAACATAGCCCAGGAACCACAAGAGAACCCAACAGCCATAGTTTGATCATAGGATCCAGGAAAGCAGTAGTATACACAAGTCAATTGGCATATTCAGTAGGAATAGAGAGGGCAGGATTGAGTAGTCAAGAAGAAAGTGGCCAAGAACCTCAGGCCCTAAAGTGTCAGAGTTCACAAGGGTCTCAAAATGGATCCCGTGCAGTGCTCACACTAGGGAGGTTGACAGGGATAACTTTAGTGGCCTTGGCTTTCAGCCGGCCAAGAATTATAGGTTTAGAATAGGGAAGTAGCCAATGAAAATTATAGTAGATTAATAGGGTTTGGAAGAGTACATTTGCATTTTTTAGAAACAAACATTACAAAGTGATCACCATAATGAAAATATCAACACAGAGGGTGCATAAACTCAAGAAACAAGTTAATGCTGCAAGTTTTCACTTAACATATTAGGGTAG
Organism: Nicotiana knightiana; assembly: GCA_005239525.1. NCBI lineage: Eukaryota > Viridiplantae > Streptophyta > Magnoliopsida > Solanales > Solanaceae > Nicotiana > Nicotiana knightiana. The sequence goes on from ML397115.1 coordinate 21,874, forward strand.
GGTATATCTGTAAAAAGCAAGGAGTCTTAAGCTTTTGGGATTACAAAGTTAATGAGCAAAGAAGCATTAGGCCACCAAGACAAATAGTTATCATTAAATCAACAAGTCCAAACATAAGGATCAAATTATGCTAAGCACTAGGGCTTAAACAGTACAACTTATACTAATGAGGCAAGCAGAATCATAACTTAGGCAAAACTAGTCTAAAAGTTTCCACCTAGTTGCTAGGGGTACATAATTGAGCAGAGTAAGAACATACTGAGTGATAGACATAGTCATAGGAGCAAATTACAGCTAGAGTGAGGGTTTCAATACAGATTAGGGCATATCATGGATGTAAATCAGTCACTTTAGAAATCCAGAATCAGGTAGGAGGCAGGATGAGGCCATATAGCCAATACAAACACTCAAATTACCAATACATTAAGCTAAACATGCTTCAAAATGCCCAAATTACCTAAGTTAAACACAAATACATTTTTACGACTAACAGTTTAGGCGTGAGTCAATGCTAGAGAGATTTATATCATAACAGAATCATGCATAAAGAGAGTCAAGAAATTACATCAAGTCATGCAATTTCAGAAACATGGATATGCTAATTACAACATAAGGGAATGAACATTGCAAAGTTTGAGAACTAACCAATTATTGCTCAACGGGTAGACAAACAAGAAAAGAACAACAATATGACCCAGAATCTCAGATGCGTCAAGTTCCCAAGGGTTTCAAAGAACCCAAGGCAGTGCTCACACCTAAGGAAAGTCGGAAAATAGGAAATCTGGTGGCCTTGGCTTTCAGCCGGCCAAGAGACAAAATAGAACAAGAGAATACACGAACACAGTGTAAAAGCCTTAGTTTCTCAGTGGAAAAATTAGCGATTAAGAGTATGTCTAAAATGGAACGGGAAAGGGTTTATATAGTGGTAAAAATCGAACAGTAAACAAGGGAAACAGAGTGATTTAAGAAACAAATAAGGTAAATAAACATGCAAATTGATCTGAAAATCAATTTAAGAGAGATATTTGTAAACCCTAGCTTTTTAGGGAAAGTGAAAATCGGTCGTATTTAAACAAAAAATCGAACTCACACAGTAGTCTTGAACATATATAGATAGAATAGCGTTCAAAATCAGAGATTTGAACTATTTTGGATCGATTTCGGAAGAGGTTTGCTTGTCATGTTTAGGAAAGCACTTAGGTAATACCATAGGAGAACAATCAGTACCAAAAGGGCCATATATGGCAAGAAATGATATTCAAATCCCATATTTTGTGGGATTAGGAGAAGGTTTTAGGGGGGTGGCGATTAGGGTTTAATTGAAGAAGAAGGGGGAGTATATATA
>ML397115.1:23246-51648 GCA_005239525.1 Nicotiana knightiana
GGGGGGGGGTTTGAGAGGGTGTTTAGGGGCGGCAGATTAGAGATCAACGACCAGGATTTAAAGGGGATTGGGTCGGGTCATGGAGATGGGGCACCGACTGGGTTTAGAGAGTTGGGTTATTTTGGTTTGGGCTGGGGTATTTGGTCTAGGATTTTGAGGGTTTTGGACCATTTATTTGGTCCGAAATTGGATTAAAAGTAGGGTTGTTATTTAAATACCCAATATTTATCAAATAATAATTTATAAAAGTAATTAATAAATAACAAAAATATTATTTGTACACTAAAATGATTGAAAATAATAACTTACCATTATAAAAATATAAAAAGTTATTTTTGCACAAATAATGTAATTATACATGAATATAGGCTATTATTGCAAAAATATGCAACTAGTCGAAAAATGCAAATGCAATTATAGAAAAATGGAGTATAATATTATAAAACATACATGTTGGTGTAAATAATAATTTTGGATGATTAAATCATCATAAAAATAATTTGAAGGATAATTATTGAATATTTATATAATAAAATGCAGAAAGAAATTAATTTAGAGCTTCTAAAAATTATGAAAAATTATGAAAAATGCTTGGTTAGGTTTGTAAACTAAATAGTGATGCAAATATGATATTTTGAAAGTATGCATACATTTTAAAAATATGAGAAAAAAATTGGGCATCAACAATCACTCTTCGTGCATTAACACCCACAATATGGCACGGCATCACCCTTCGTGCATTAACACTCAGTATATGGAACGACATCACCCTTCGTGAATTAACAGTCTCCCTTACCATAAAGCAATGAACAATTAACAACAAGGAGATAGAATAACAAGAACAAGCCTTACTTCAACATTTGGTTCCACAATACCAACCTCAACTTTGAAACCAATACTCAGTTATCACCAAAAAGATCCGCAAGCGTGATAAGAACGATCAATTTAACAATACTAGTCTAAACATGGATAACATGATCAAAGAAAGCAATAATTATTAGAAACCAAGTCCCACCCGCATGCTCAAACCCGACAACAACGCATAAGTACTCATCACCACACATATACGTTGTACCCAACATCTAAACATGTAGCAAACAGACAAACAAGTCTTATTCCCTCAAGTCAAGGTTAACCACGACACTTAGCTTGCTTCAAAGACCAAACTCAAAGCTCAACCACAGTTTTTCCTTTCAAACAAGCCTCCGAACCAATAGAATCTAGCAAACTATCAACCAAACGATTCAAATTAAGCCTTAGGAACTACTCACGATTGTAAAGAATTCAATTTTGGTCATTATTGAAAAAGTCAACAAAATTTAACACGTGGGCCCGCTTGGTCCAAACCCAAAATTCGGACCAAAACCCAATTACCCATTCACTCCCAAGCCCGGTTATGTAATTTATTTTGGAATCCGACCTCGATTTGAGATCAAAATCCCCATTTTACAAAAAATCCCTAATTCTACCAACCACCACCCCTAATTTCCACCATGAAACACAAGCTTTTAGGTTGAAATCTTAAGGAAAGTAGTGAAAGATGGAAAGAAACTAGTTTAGAATCACTAATCAATGATTTTGGGAAGAAAGGTTCTTTGAAAAGTTGCCTCTAAGTTTGAAAATTTGAAGAATGAATCAAAAATATCGTCTACGTCTCATTTTGGTCAATTGCAGGTGTCACATTTGCGACCTAGGGTTTGCAAATGCGAAGATCATCACACCCCCGCTTTCTTCACAAATGAGAACTCTGATCCATCTGCAAATGTGAACCATTGACCGCATTTGCGATCTCTGCTTGCTCAGCCCCTACTTCACAAATGCAAACTCTGGCCTCTCCAGCTACTCTTCGAAAATGCGAACCCATCAGTTGCCGCAAATGCGATAATTGAGCTCGCAATTGCGAGGTCTGACGCCTGCAACAAAAACCGAAGCACACCAGCAAGGTTCTAAGTCCAATTTTCCCAAAACTCACACAATCCCTCTAGGCTCAAAACCAACTATGCACGCAAGTCTAAAACATGATACGAACTTGCTCGCACGATCAAATCGACAAAATAACACCTAGATCTATGAATTGAACACCAAATCAAATGAAACTTTCAAGAAAATATTAAAACTTCTATTTTCACAACCGGACGTCCGAATCACGTCAAACCAACTCCATTTTACACAAAAATTTCACAGACAAGTCGTAAATGTGGTATTGGACCTATACCAGATTCCAGAACTAAAATACAAACCCGATATCCAAAAAGTTAAAATTGGTCATGTTGGGTTATTAAGCTTTAATGAGGGTGAATGGAAAATGGAGGGAAACTGAAATATTTGAGTTTCCCTCCTTGACAAAGGGACATTGTCCCATATTGGAAGAGGAAAAGGTTTTTTATGGGTATATATATAATTGCTCTTCTTCTAGCTCTTAAAGAGTTAAGAAGAAGGAAAGCTTCACGACGTCGTCGTCGTCGCTTGCTCGGCTTGGCTCGGCTTCAGCTTCGGATTCGGATTCGGATTCGGAATTGGATTTGGATTTGGTCAAATGATCGATTGATTAATTTTTTGGACCAAATTTATTTGTTAATAGTAAATATTAACATAAATCCAATGGAATAGTAATATTAAATCCAACGGAATATTAATACTAAATGCAATAGAATATTAAATGTTTTTCCGTTATCCGTTTTCAGTTTTCCAATTTTATAACGAAAAATTAACCTCCCTTTTCAATTCTCGGTTTAATTATTGTGTAAATAGCCATTTATGTTATGGAATTTATGCTATGGCCATTTTACATAAACAGTCATTCTGAAGAGTTGCACCTCTTCAGTTTTGAGCTCAACATTGGTTATAAATACCAGTCCATTCTCTCATATTTTCCATACGATTTTCTGAGTTCTCCTCCTTTCGTCTGCATTATTTAACTTCAAAGAAAGCAACAGTAAGTGTGATTTGCTACCAAAGTTTGTGTTCGATGAAACACTGGGGTTTGAAGTACCACTACACCAGTGTGTAATTCGTTCTATCCTAGGAGGAAATAATCCACAACCTTGGGTACTAGGATGGGGTTAAATTCCTTAAGGAAACACTGTGAATTCAGTGGGCTCGGATTAACTTCTATTTCGTTTATATTGTTATTTATATGTTATTTTATTTTCTCCAGAATTATTTTACTAATACGTTATTAACAATCTTAAGGAATTTAAATTTTGTTTTCCGTATTTGTGTTATAGTCACTGTTCTGGAGACTAAAACCTTTGTGGTTTTCTGCTCCATTGGAGATTAAAATCTACATAATTTTAATGTTTGTTTGTGTCATTCTTTTACAAAAATGGCGAATAAGAACGGGAGCCAGACTGTTCCTATGGTAACTGCCAATGCATCAACGAGCCGAACAACACCGGCATTGGCACTAGCGGAAAAACCCGGAAAATTTTCCGATATTGATTTCAAGTGGTGGCAGCAGATGATATTCTTCTACTTGACTAATTTAAGTCTACAGAAGTTCATTAAGGAAGATGTTCCTATTCTTCCCTACGAAACTCCGGAAAATGAACGTTTCCTCGTGACTGAAGCGTGGAAGCATTCTGATTTTCTATCCAGGAATTACATTCTTAGTGGACTGGAGGACAATCTGTATAACGTTTATGGTAATTTGGCGACATCAAAAGAATTGTGGGTTGCACTTGAAAGAAAATACAAAACTGAAGATGTCGGGTTGAAGAAATTCGCTGCCACTAAATTTTTGGACTACAAAATGGTAGATAACAAGTCTTTTATTACCCAAGTCCAGGAATTGCAAGTGATTATTCACGATCTCCTTGCTGAAGGTATAATTCGAATTAATACTGATGTTGAAAGTATTAATTTTTTTATATTTACTAATTTTCATTGAAGGTCTTGTCATCAATGAAGCATTCCAAGTTGCAGCGATGATTGAGAAGTTGCCTCCTTTGTGGAATGACTTCAAAAATTAGTTGAAACACAAATGCATGAAGATGTCCCTTGCAGATCTCATCGTTCGGTTAAGAATCTAAGAGGACAACAAAGATGCTGAAAAGAAAGGCCATGGAAACTAAACAATAATGGGAGCTAAGATTGTTGATGATTTTCCTCAAAATAACAGAAAGAGGAAGAAGGCTTCTGGACCGAAAAATAACCCAAGCAAGAAGCGGTTCAATGGAAATTGCTATAACTATGGAAAAGCTGGACACAAATCTGTAGATTGTTGTGCTCCAAAGAAATATAGGAAGAAGGGTCAAGCAAACATGGTTGAAAAGCACGAAGATGTTGATGACTTGTGTGATATGCTTTCTGAATGCAACCTAGTGGGAAATCCTAAGGAGTGGTAGATTGATTCTAGAGCCACTCACCATGTTTGTGCTGTTAGAGAAGCGTTTGCTATATATGCTCATGTTGGACCCGAAGACGCTTTCTATGGGAAATGCTGCAACGATCAAAATTGAAGGATGTGGGAAGATATTTCTGAAAATGACTTCTAGCAAGATGGTGACATTGAACAACATCCTTCATGTTCCCGAGATTAGGAAGAATTTAGTCTCTGTTGGACTTCTTGTTAAGAACGATTTTAAGTGTGTTTTTGTATTCGATAAGGCTGTAATAAGTAAGAATGGAATGTTTGTAGGAAAAGGTTACTTCACTGAGGGCCTTTTCAAGATGAATGTAATGGTTGTTGAGAATAATAATAAAATTTTAGCATCGTCTTACTTACTTGAGTCAAATGAATTATGGCATATACATATGGGTCATGTCAATTATAAAACCTTGCAGAAAATGATTAATTTTGAAGTATTGCCTAAGTTTGAGTGCGACAAATCAAAATGTCAAACATGTGTAGAATCTAAGTATGTTAAACATCCTTATAAGTCAATTGAAAGGAATTCAAATCCTTTAGACTTAATTCACACAGATATTTACGACATGAAGTCAATATCATCTCGCGGTAGAAAGAAGTATTTCATAACTTTTATTGACGATAGTACTCGATATTGCTATGTTTACTTACTTAATAGTAAAGATGAAGCAATAGACGCATTCAAGCAATACAAAAATGAAGTTGAAACGCAACTTAACAAGAAAATCAAAATGATAAGAAGTGATAGGGGTGGTGAATATGAATTCCTTTTAACGAAATATGTTTATAATATGAAATTATTCATCAAACAACGGCCCCTTACACTCCCCAATCCAATAGGATTGCGGAAAGAATGAATCGCTCATTAAAAGAGATGATGAACGCATTGTTGATAAATTCTGGTTTGTCACAGAACTTGTGGGGAGAAGCTGTTCTTACAGATAACTAGATACTAAATTGAGTACCCCATAGCAAAACACAATCCATTCCATACGAAAAATGGAAACGAAAGAAGTCCAACTTGAATTATTTTAAAGTGTGGGGGTGTTTCGCAAAAGTGCAAGTTCCTAAACCCAAAAGGGTAAAAATAGGACCAAAAACCATTGATTATGTTTTCATAGTATATGCGACCAATAGTAAAGCATATCGATTTCTGGTTCATAAATCAGAAAATCCCGACATTCATAATAATACGGTTATAGAATCAGATAATGCTGAGTTTTTTGAAAATATATATCCATATAAAAAGGAATGTGAGTCGATTGGTGAAGGATATAAAGGACCTCGAGAAGAAACAAAAGAAAGTACATTTAATCAGGAGGATCCAAGACGTAGTAAACGTCAAAGAACGTCTACTTCACTTGGACCAGATTTTGTGACTTTCTTATTGGAGGATGAGCCTCGAACATTTAAAGAAGCTACGTCTTCTACGGAATCATTGTTTTGGAAAGAGGCAGACAATAGTGAAATAGAATCCATATTGAATAACCATACATGGGAATTGGTTGATCTTTCTCCTGGAAATAAACCGTTGGGTTCTAAATGGATCTTTAAGAGAAAAATGAAAGATGATGGCACTATTGATTAATATAAGTCAAGACTTGTGGTCAAAAGGTATAGACAACGAGAAGGTCATGACTATTTTGATACATACTCTCCAGTTACAAGAATTACGTCCATACGAACGTTGGTAGCGTTAGCTACAGTTTATGGTCTTAAAATTCATCAAATGGATGTTAAGACGACCTTCTTAAATGGAGAGTTGGAGATCAATCTACATCGAACAACCTGAAGGGTTTGTGGTTCCAGGTAAAGAAAATAAGGTATGTAGACTTGTTAAGTCCCTTTACGGACTAAAACAAGCACCCAAACAATGGCATGCGAAATTTTACCAAACAATGTTGTCAAATGGTTTTAAGATAAATGGATGTGATAAATGTGTGTACATTAAAAATGTTTTAAATCACATAGTCATTGTTTGTTTATATGTGGATGATATGTTGATAATGAGTAATGACATTGCCAACATAAATGTGACTAAGTGTATGCTAACTGGAAAGTTTGATATGAAGGACTTGGGACTTGCTGATTGAATTCTAGGGATTAAGATCCATAAGACTCCTCAAGGTCTGGCATTGTCACTAGGGTTGTTCATTTGCATCGGATATCCGAAATCCGAACCGATCCATTCAATTTCGGATTTCGGATTGTGTTTATTAAAATTTCAAATTTTGGATCGGATTCGGATTGATATATTTTAATCCAATCCGATCCGAAATCCGAAATTATTAGGTAATGTATAAATACTACACTTTAATTTTGGATAGTCAGTACTTCCTTTACATCTTCCTCCAAGCTATTACCTTTACAATTGCTAGATTTAGCTATATTGGCACCATAGTACTCTCATAATTGTATAAACATGGATTTTTCTTAATGCATTGCCTCCTTTACAAAGAAAATATACATATTAGTTTGCAATTTTGAGGCATAATAATAATCTGAAATCCGATACGATCCAAACTTTAAAATCCGAATCCAATCCGATATAATTCGGATCGGATTCAGATTGCATTTTCTAGAATTCAAAATCCGAAATTCGAATCTGAAATGTGCTAAATCCGATCTGATCCAATCCGTGCACAACCCTAATTGTCACAATCTCATTATATTAAGACAGTACTTGAAAAATTCAAGCACTTAGGGTTTAAAGTTGCAAAGGCTCCAATTGACGTGAATCTTGCATTAGCAAAGAACAAAGGCTAAAGCATATCACAATTGGATTATGCTCGTGAGTTAGGATGCTTAATGTATATCATGAATTGTACACGACCAGATATAGCTTGTGCTATAAGTAAATTGAATCGATACACGAGCAATCCAGGTCAATCTCATTGGATGGCAATGAAAAGAGTTTTGGGATATTTAGAACATACTCAGGACTTTGCTTTTCACTACAGTAAATATCCTGCGGTGATTGATGGATATTGCGATGCAAATTGGATCACCGGTTCAACTGATTCTAAGTCCACAAGTGGATATATATTCACTATTGGTGGAGGAGCAGTATCTTGGAAGTCGTCCAAACAAACTTGTATTTCCCGCTCTACAATGGAGGCTGAGTTCATAGCCTTAGATAAAGCCGGTGAAGAAGCTGAATGGCTCCGGAATTTCTTAGAAGATATTCCATTTTGGCCCAAACCGTTGGCACCAATATGCATACATTGTGATAGTCAAGCAACAATTTTAAGGGTTGTGAGCGTTATGTATAACGGTAAATCTCGTCATATACGGCGAAGACATAAAACTGTTAAGCAATTACTCTCTAGAGGAATTATCACGATTGACTATGTAAAGTCAAGCGATAATATGTCGGATCCACTTGCAAAAGGCCTAACTAGAGAGCTAGTTGAGAATCATCGAGGGGAATGAGACTATGGCCAAGAACAAGTCATTGTGGCGGTAACTCTACCTAGAAGGCTAGAGATCCCAAGATCTAGGTTCAAGGAGATCAAACAAAGTCATTAATGACGGTTCAACATTGTCAACTAAAATTTTGGTCCATTCTCGGGATGAGACAATGTTCAGTACCAAGGATAAAGCATTAAGGCTTTTTAATGATTTCTAAATTTGATACAGGGTATATCAAATAGTGTATCTACGGGATGACATGTTTAGGAATCACCTATGTAAGTGTGAAGTGTTAGCTGCTTAAAGAAGAATTTAGTAAGGCCAGTTCTCTACGCACTTATGAAACCAGGCGGTGTTCATGGCTGAAACGAACACAACAATGAGAACCAAAGACGGTTAAGGATTGGTTGTGTGACTTATGGTTGTCTAGGTATACACCAAAGTTCAACGGTTCAAATATATCAAATCTACCGATTGACCGAGTATATCCGACATAAGTTCACTACGGAAATTTCAAAGGGAAACCTACTTATCCAGACGCAATTAATCCTTGCTTGCAAATCACACAGTTTTTCGTGCATATTTTTGTGATATAGCCATTCTCCATTAACATGGGGATTGTTAGATTATTAAACTTTAATGAGGGTGAATGGGAAATGGAGGAAAAATGAAATATTTGAGTTTTCCTCCTTGACAAAGGGACATTTTCCCATATTAGAAGAGGAAAAGATTTTTGATGGGTATATTTATACTTGCTCTTCTTCTAGCTCTTAAAGAGTTAAGAAGAAGGCAAGCCTCACGCCGTCGTCGTCGTCATCGCTCGCTCGACTCTGCTCGGCTTCGGCTTCGACTTCGGCTTCAGATTCAGATTCGAATTTGGATTTTGTCAAATGATTGATTGATTAATTTTTTGGACCAAATTTATTTGTTAATAGTAAATATTAACAGAAATCCAACGGAATATAATATTAAATCCAACGGAATATTAAATATTTTTCCGTCATCCGTTTTCACTTTTCCGGTTTTGTAACGAAAAATTAACCTCCCTCTTATATTCCCAGTTTATTGCTGCATAAATAACCATTTATGTTATGGCATTTATGTTATGGCCGTTTTACATAAACAACCATTCTGATGAGTTGAACCTCTTCAGCTTTGAGCTCAACATTGGCTATAAATACCAGTTCATTATCTCATATTTTCCAAACGATTTTCTGAGTTCTCCACATTTCTTCTGCATTGTTTTAACTTCAAAGAAAGCAACAGTAAGTGTAGTTTGCTACCGAACTTTGTGTTCACTGAAGCACATGGGTTTGAAGTACCGGTACACCAGTGTGTAGTTCGTTCTATCCTGGGAGGAAATAATCCACAACCTTGGGTACTAGGAGGGAGTTAAATTCCTTAAGGAATCACTGTGAATTCAGTGGGCTCGGATTAACTTCTGTTTCGTTTATATTGTTGTTTATATATTATTTTATTTTCTCCAGAATTATTTTACAAATACAGTTTATTAACAGGTCAAACATTTCAAATTCTTAAAGCCTTTAACTTTCAAATTTTGACAAAGTCCGATATCTCGGGCTAGGGACTTCCGAATTCGACTCAGGGCATACTCCCAAGTCCCAAATCATGATACGGATCCATTGGGACTGTCAAAACACGAATAAGGGCTCGTTTACTCAAAATAATGACCGAAGTCAACTCTAATGAAGTTTTTAGGCAAAAGTTCTTATTTTTATCAGTTTTTAACATAACAACTTTCCAGAAACACGCCCGGACTATGCACGCAGATCAACGAGGGATAAAATGAGGTATTTAAAGCTTAAAAGAGAAGAATTGAGTTCTAAAACATAAGATGACCTTTTGGGTCATCACAAAAACATATGGATAGGATCCCTTCACCCTTAATCAAAGGTCTCGAGTTCGAGTCCTGGGTATGGAAAAAATCCTGTTAGGGAGCGCTTCCCCCTTAAAAGGGCCTTATGCGGCGCAGATAAAAGATATAGTCGGATTTCAATGCGGATACTAAACAACGAACGGGTATAAACCAGAAACAATGGAAGCGGGATAACTCATAATATCACTTGAAATTCGTCGGTCATACTTTATACTTAGCTTGTTTAACTAAAATCATCTCAATCTCACATCGTGCTTTTTCTTCTCTTTATAGTATACGGATTTCGTGTTCCCTTGGATTACAAGGTTTATGGCGCCAATCAATCGCGGAGTCAGAATTTTTATCAAGGAATTCAAATAAAAAGTATACACACATAACATATATATATATATATATATATATATATATATATATATAATTTTAACATCATATATATACAATATAATTTTGACGAACTCCTTTCAATCTCGTCACGACCTGAAATCTCACCTTCAGGTCGTGATGGCACCTAACGTTGCACCCGCTAGGCAAGCCAACGTGTCAACTGAATTGATTTATTAACAAGTGAAAATAACAAACACCGACTAGATAAATGAGGTAAAGTGCGGAAGCATTAACATAAATCTAAATGACAATAGCTAATAACGCAAAAATCCTTCTAAGTACAAATCCAGAAGTAGAGTCACAACCTCATGAACCAGTCTAAGATTTGACTATAAACAACAGTTTAAAAATAAAGTGATGTATCTGTCTGGAAAACACATAAATGACAGAATGAAAGGTAGACAGGGACGCCGAGATCCACGAACGCCATGCGGAACTACCTCAGTGTTGTCTGGAATGGACTGAAGGACACTCCCACTAGCGAGGTCCACTGGGTCCGGCTGCGTAATCTGCACAACATAATGAAGTGCAGGAGTAGCATCAGTACAACTGACCCCATGTACTGAGTAAGTGTCGATCCTAACTTCGGCGAAGTAGTGACGAGGCTAGGACATGACGACAAATTGTACCTGTGCAGTTCAATAGTATAGCACAAAATAAACAAGAATACGGTACGGGGAAGAACATGCTGGGGATAAGAAAGGCAACAATCGCTAAAACAGTAGAATCAAGTACTAACTAGAATGTAGAAGTAAAGCAAGGAAATAACAATTCGAAACAAGTAAAATAGACAGGAGAAGGCACGGCATGACCCCTCGTGCATAACCTCAAAATCACACGACATGGAATGTCCCATCGCGCATATATAACAATGACTCGGCACGGAATGTCCCCTCGTGCATCAATAATAATCAATCGGCACGGAATGTCCCTCGCGCATAAATAATAATCAATCGGCATGGAATGTCCCCTCTCGCATAAATAATAATCAATCGGCACGGTATGTTCCCTCGTGCATAAATAATAATCAATCGGCACGGTATGTTCCTTCGTGCATAAATATAATCAATCGGCACGGAATGTTCCTTCGTGCATAAATAATAATCATTCGGCACGGAATGTTCCTTCGTGCATAAATAATAACCATCGACACAGAATGTTTCTTCGTGCATAAATAATAATCACTTGGCACGGAATGTTCCCTCGTGCATGATGAGTGTAAAAGAAACAATTGATATGAAAGTTTAACAATACGACATTTCAAATGTCCAGAAATAATCAACAAAATTCTATTGTCCCGGCAAGGGACTCAGCTATAACCAATCTCACTCAAAAGTATAATATCAACAATAAACCCTCAACCGAACATATAATTAGAACTTTCTACGTCATGAAGTAACCTCAAAGTACCACTTTCAAGGTTCCCAAAAATTCACAACACGGAGAATATCAAAGAACATTAAATAACTCATTGAAATTCGACTCACGGGCATGCTTGACCACAACATATAGGTACCTGTCACCTCACCTATACGTTGGACATGAATTACACATAGAAAATAAGACTCTATACCTATGCCCTCAAGCTAAGGTTAAGCCAAACACTTACCTTGGCTCCAAGAATGCAAGTCAAGCCTCATTCACGGCCTTTCCTCTTGAATCCGACTCCGAGACGATAATATCTAAACATAATTGACTCAATAACATCAACAATCATTCAATAACTCAATCCCAAAGCCTAATTATACATTTCTCATAATTCTTCCAAAAATACCAAAATTCGACCTCGAGCCCGCTTGGTCCAAACTCGAGGTTCGGACAAATACCCGATCACCCATTCCCCCATGAACCCGAATATACAATTTGTTTTGAAATCCGACCCCAAAATATGGTTGAATTTCCAAAATTTTCAAAAAGCCCTAACTATACCCAAAACACCATATTTCTACCTTTGATTTCATGTTATTAGACCTAGAATCTAGTGATTGATGAAGGAAAATGGAAGAAATTAGAGTTAGGAACACTTACCTACGAAGCTATGGTGGAACGGTCTCCTAAGAATCACCCAAGGAGAGTGGAGAAGAAGAAAATGGTGAAGGATATCAAAATCCCGTAATAGCATTATGTTTTTAAGGCTTTAAAATGACTGGGCAAAATAAGCCTACGCGATCGCGAAGGGAGGGCTGGGATCACAGAGAGTACTGGACACTTACCATCGCGATCGCGACCAAGCGACCGTGTTCGCGTAGAGCAACACGCTACCCTGCCCCCAGATCCCTTTAACGCTATGCGATCGCGTGAGGCCCCTCGCGATCGCGTAAAGCACTACCCCCAGGCTCTGCGATCGCGTCCTAGGCCCTGTGTTCGCGTAGGGTAATTTTCCAACCCCCAGCCATATGAACATCCCGATCACATGAATCACACCGCGATCGCGGAGAGCAAAACACAGAACACCAGAAACAACCTAAAACACTGGAAATTTCCTAAGTTTAGCACCCCGACACCTACCCGAAACTCACCTGAGCCCTCGGGGCTCAAAACCAAATATACACACGACTTCAAAATCGTCCTATGAACTTATTCGAGTAATTAAACCACTAAATAACATTAAAAATAATGAATTAAACTCTAAAATCCATAGAATTTTCTCAAACCTCATAAACTATCAAATTTTCCAATTTTGATCCGAAATCACATCAAACCAAGTCCGTTTCTTTCCAAATTTTGCAGATAACTCATATTACACATATTGAACTTGTTCCGGGCTCCGGAACTATAATACGGGCTCGGTAACACAGATTTCACATCAAAGTTCATTTTCAAAAGTCTTTATTATTTCCAGAAAATAATTTCCTTTAAAATTCATTTCTCTGACTTGGGATCTCGGAATTCGATTACGGGCATATGCCAGGTCCCATATTTTCCTACGGACTCCGGGACAGTCAAATCACAGGTCCGGGTCTGTTTACCAAAAATGTTGACGAAAGTCAACTTTATTCAATTAATTATCATCAATTCAACTGTTTAACACATTTCCACATAAAGGCTTATCGGCTACGCGCCCGAGCTGTGCACGCACATCGAGGTGAGATTAACGGAGGCTTTCGGGGGCTCAGAACACAGTTTTTGCTAAATTTACACAAGATGACCTTTTGGGTCATCACAATTTCCACCTCTAAAATAACCGTTCGTCCTCGAACGGACATAGAAAAGTACCTGAATCGGGGAAAAGGTAGGGATATCGGCTTCGCATATCGGGCTCAGACTCCCAAGTAGCTGCCTCAACAGGCTGACCTCTCCACTGAACACGAACCGAAGGATAAATCTTCGATCTCAATTGTCGCACTTGCTGGTCTAATACGGCTACCGGATCCTCCTCATAAGACAGATGCTTGTCCATTTGGACACTACTGAAGTCAAGTACATGAGATGGATCCGCAATATACCTCCGGAGCATAGATACGTGAAATACCAGATGCACGGCTGACAAACTAGGTGGCAAGGCAAGTCTGTAGGCCACCTCTCCTACCTTATCCAGAATCTCAAATGGACCAATGTACCTAGGGCTCAACTTGCCCTTCTTTCCGAATCTCATCACGCCCTTCATGGGCGACACCTGAAGAAATACCCGGTCTCCTATCATAAATGTCAAATCTCGAACTCTGCGATCCACATAACTCTTCTGCCTGGACTGAGCTGTACGAAGTCTATGCTAAATGATCTTCACCTTGTCCAAGGCATCCTGGACTAACTCAGAACCCAACAATCTAGCCTCTCCTGGCTCAAACCATCCGACTGGAGACTGACACCGTCTACCATACAACGCCTCATACGGATCCATCTGAATGCTCGACTGATAGTTGTTATTGTAGGAAAACTCAGCTAAAGGCAAGAACTGGTCCCATGAACCACCAAAGTCAATGACACAAGCTCGTAACATATCCTCCAAAATCTGAATAGTACGCTCGGACTGTCCGTCCGTCTAAGGATGAAATGCGGTGCTCAAATCAATCTGTGTGCCCAACTCTCGTTGAACTGAGTACCTCGGTCTGATATAATGGATATGGGCACACCATGAAGTCTAACAATCTCTCTTATATAGATCCTTGCCAACTTCTCTGCTTAATACAAAACTGATGCTGGGATGAAGTGCGCTGACTTGGTCAGCCTATCCACAACGACCCATACTGCACCAAACATCCTCTGAGTCCGTGGGAGTCCAACTACAAAGTCCATGGTGATACGCTCCCACTTCCACTCGGGAAGCTGAATCAGCTGCATCAAACCACCGGGTCTCTGGTGCTCGTACTTATCCTGCTGACAGTTCAAACACCGAGCTACATAAGCTACAATATCCTTCTTCATCCTCCGCCACCAATAGTGCTGCCGCAAGTCCTGGTACATCTTTGCGGCGCCCGGATGAATAGAATACCGGGAACTATGGGCCTCCTGAAGTATCAACTCACGAATACCATCCACATCAGGTACACAAATCCGACCCTGCATCCTCAAAACTCCCTCATCATCAATCGTAACCTGCTTGGCATCTCCGTGCCTGACTCTATCACTAAGAACACATAAATGACGATCATCATACTGCCTGGCCTGAATACGGTCATACAATGAAAACGGGCTATGGTATGGGCCAAAACACTGCCAGTCTCAGAAACCTCCAATCTCACAAATCGGTTGGCTAAAGCCTGAACATCCAAAGCAAGAGGTCGCTCTCCGACTGATAAATAGGCAAGACTACCCATACTGGCTGACTTCCGGCTCAAAGCATCGGCCACCACATTGGCCTTCCCTGGATGATAAAGAATGGTAATATCATAATCCTTCAACAACTCTAACCATCTCCTCTACCTCATGTTCAACTCCTTCTGTTTGAACAAATACTGTAAGCTCTTATGATCCGTGAACACCTCACATGGCACACCATAAAAATAATGCCTCCAAATCTTCAATGCATGCACAATAGCTTGTAACTCCAAGTCATGAAATGGATTGATCTTCTCATGAACCTTCAACTGACGAGAATAATAGGCTATAACCTTGCCATCCTGCATCAACACTACACCAAGCCCAACCCGTGAAGCATCACAATACACGGTATACGGTCCTGAACCTGTGGGCAAAACTAACATTGGTGTCGTGGTCAAGGCTGTCTTGAGCTTCTGAAAGCTCGCCTCACACTCATCAGACCACCTGAACTGAGCACTCTTCTAAGTCAACCTGATCATCGGGGCTGCAATGGATGAAAAGCCCTCCACAAACCGGCGATAATAACCTGCTAAGCCGAAGAAACTCCGGATCTCTGTAGCTGAGGTGGGTCTAGGCCAATCTCTGACTGCTGAAATCTTCTTGGGATCCACCTGAACACCCTCTGACGATACCACATGGACTAGAAATGCAACTGAACTCAACCAAAATCACACTTGGAGAATTTGGCATACAACTGACTACCCCTCAAAGTCTGGAGGACGACCCGAAGGTGATGATCATGCTCCTCTCGGCTGCGAGAGTATATCAATATATCATCAATGAAAAAATAACAAATGAGTCCAAATAAGGCCTGAACACTCGGTGCATCAACTCCATAAAAGCAGCGGGGGCATTTGTCAGCCCAAATGACATCACCAAGAACTCATAATGCCCATAACGAGTGCGAAAGGCTGTCTTAGGGACATCAGACGCCCTAATCCTCAGCTGATGGTAACCAGATCTCAAGTCAATCTTGGAAAACATTGAAGCACCCTGAAGCTGGTCGAATAAATCATCAATCCTCGGCAAAGGATACTTGTTCTTAATAGTAACCTTATTCAACTGTCGGTAGTCAATACACATCCTCATCGAGCCATCTTTCTTCTTGACAAACAATACTGGAGAACCCCAAGGAGAAACACTAGGCCTAATGAAGCCATTATCCAACAATTCCTACAACTGATCTTTCAACTCCTTCAACTCTAGCGGGGCCATACGATACGGCGGAGTAGAAATAGGTTGGGTGCCCTGAGCTAACTCAATACAAAAATCAATATCCCTGTCGGGTGGCATACCGGCAGGTCAGCAAGGAATACTTATGGGAACTCACGAACCACGGGCACAGACTCCAGGGAAGGAACCTCGGCGCTAGAATCACGAACATAGGCCAGATAGGCCAACTAACCCTTCTCGACCATGTGCTGAGCCTTCATATAAGAAATAACTCTACTAGAAGAATGACTAGGAGTGCCCCTCCAATCCAAACGAGGCACCCCTGGCAAGGCCAAGGTCACTGTCTTGGCATGACAGTCCAGAATAGCATAATAGGGGGATAACCAATCCATCCGCAATATGACATCAAATTCAACCATATCGAGAAGCAAAAGATCAACCTGAGTCTCCAGACCACCAATAACTACTAGGCAAGCACGGTAGACATGATCTACCACTATAGAATCACCCACCGGTGTAGACACATGCACAACAGTACTCAAGGAATCACAGGGCATACTCAAATAAAGGGAAAAAATATGAAGACGCATAGGAGAATATAGAACCTGGATCAAATAACACCGAAGCCTCTCGGTTGCAAACTGAAACCGTACCTGTAATAACTGCATCAGAAGCTTCAGCATCAGGCCTGGCAGGAAAAGCATAGCACCGGGGCTGAGCCCCTCCAACCTGATCATCTCTGGGTCGACCTACTGCGGCCTGACCTCTACCTCTAGTGGCATGTACTCCACCTCTATGAGTCTGACCTCTACCTCTAGCACCCCGACCGCCACCCCTAGCTGGCTGAGGGGGTGGGGATGCGCTTGATGCGGGAACCATGGCACGGGAACCCTGATACTGAGACCCACCCGAACCTCGAGGGCAAAACCTGGAAATATGCCCCAAACCACCGCAAAAATAACAAGGCCTCTGCTGATGTGGTTGTTGACTGTGGAACTGGCCCTGTCGACCCTGATAACCACCCTGGAAGCTCTGAAGCGGCGGTGCACTGATAGGTGCTGGTGGTGCACCAATAGCAGCTGGCGGTGCACTGTGAGCTACCTGAAGTGCCGACTGATAGGGTCTAGGAGGATGACCTCTGCCTGAAGAACCCCTGGCTCCAGATGAGGCTCCACTGAATCGACCAAAGTGACGGGGCCTCTTGTCAGCCCCCTGACCACCACCCTGTGATATAATCATCTCAGTCCTCCTGGCCACATTGGCCGCATCATGGAACGAAATATCAGTACCTGACTCCTTAGCCATCTGAAGCCTGATGGGCTGAGCCAAACCCTCAATAAACCTCCTCGCCCTCTCACGATCAGTGGGGAGTATCATAAAGGTATGCCGAGCTAGAGTGATGAACCTGGTCTCGTACTGAGTGACGGACATAGATCCCTGTTGGAGGCGCTCAAACTGCCTCCGAACATCCTCCCTCTGAGTAACTGGAAGGAACTTCCCCATGAATAACTCGGAGAACTGAGCCCAAGTCAATGGTGCAGACCCAGCTGGCCTGGTCAAGCAATAGTCCCTCCACCAAGTCTTGGCAGAACCCGAAAGACGAAAAGTAGCAAAATCGACTCCATTGGACTCTACTATGCCCATGTTCTGAAGAACCTCATGACAGCTGTCCAAATAATCCTAGGGATCCTCTGATGGTGAACCAGTAAATGTGGTAGTGAATAACTTGGTGAATCTATCCAATATCCATAAAGCATCTGCTGACACTGCTCCCTTAACTGTCGGGGCCACAATGCCCGGCTGAGCTACTCCGGTCGTCTGAGGTACCGGAGCCTGGAACTGAGGATCTAGCTGCTTTGGTGTGCGAGTAGCAGGAGTCTGGGTCCCTCCCCCAGCCTGAGAGACGGCTGGTGCAGTAGGAAGAAGACCAGCCTGAGCCACACTCTCCATGAGTCCCACAAAGCAGACTAGAGCATCCTGAAGCACCGGGGTGGCAATGAACCCCTCTAGGACCTGAGCTGGTCCAACTGGAACTGTATGAGTAGGAACCTCACCGGCAAAGTCTACCTGTGGGTCCTCTACTAGGGCTGCTGCCTTGGGCGGTGCCCTGCCCCTGCCTCGGCCTCTAATACGGCCTCAGCCTCGGCCCCTCGTAGGAGCTGCAACAGGAGAATCGGGATGTTGATCGGATGAGGAAGCACGCGTTCTCGCCATCTGCGAGAGAATAGAACCGAAGCTCAATTAGAATTTAGGATTCAAATCGCATGACAGAAAAGAAAAAAATTGAAGTTATTCCTAACTTTGCAGCATCTGGGGGATAAGTACAGACGTCTCCGTACCGATCCCTTAGACTCTACCAAGTTTGTCCGTGAGTTGTGAGACCTAAGTAACCTAGTGCCCTGATACCGACTTGTCACGACCCAAAATCCCACTTTCAGGTCGTGATGGCGCCTAACGTTGCACGCACCCGCTAGGCAAGCCAACGTGTCAACTGAATTGATTTATTAACAAGCGAAAATAACAAACACCGACTAGATAAATGAGGTAAAGTGTGGAAGCATTAACATAAATCTAAATGACAATAGCTAATAACGCAGAAATCCTTTTAAGTACAAACCCAGAAGTAGAGTCACAACCTCACGAACCAGTCTAAGATTTGACTAAAAATAACAGTTTGAAAATAAAGTGATGTATCTGGCTGGAAAACACATAAATGACAAAATGAAAGATAGACAGGGACGCCGAGATCCATGAACTCCATGAGGAACTACCTCGGTGTCGTCTGGATTGGACTGAAGGACACTCCCACTAGCGAGGTCCACTGGGTCCGGCTGCGTAATCTACACAACATAAAAAAGTGCAGGTATAACATCAATATAACCGACCCATGTACTGAGTAAGTGTCGAGCCTAACCTCAGGGAAGTAGTGACGAGGCTAGGACACGACGACAAATTGTACCTGTGCAGTTCAATAGTATAGCAGAAAATAAACAAGAATAAGGTACAGGGAAGAACATGCTGGGGATAAGAGGGGAAACAATCGCTAAAACAGTAGAATCAAGTACTAACTGGAATGTAGAAGTAAAGCAGGAAATAACAACTCGAAACAAGTAAAATAGACAGGAGAAGGCACGGCATGACCCCTCGTGCATAACCTCAAAATCACACGGCACGGAATGTCCCCTCGTGCGTTTATAACAATGACTCGGCACAGAATGTCCCCTCGTGCATCAATTATAATCAATCGGCACAGAATATCCCATCGCGCATAAATAATAATTAATCGGCACGGAATGTCCCCTCGCGCATAAATAATAATCAATCGGCACGGTATATTCCCTCGTGCATAAATAATAATCAATCGGCACGGTATGTTCCTTCGTGCATAAATATAATCAATCGGCACGGAATGTTCCTTCGTGCATAAATAATAATCATTCGGCACGGAATGTTCCTTCGTGCATAATTAATAACCATCGGCACAGAATATTCCTTCGTGCATAAATAATAATCACTCGGCACAGAATGTTTCCTCGTGCATAATGAGTGTAAAAGCAACAATTGATATGAAAGTTTAACAATACGATATTTCAAATGCCCAGAAATAATCAACAAAATTCTATTATCCCGACAAGGGACTCAACTATAACCAATCTCACCCAAAATTATACTATCAACAGTAAACCCTCAACCGAACACATAATCAAGAACTTTCTACGTCATGAAGTAACCTCAAGGTACCACTGTCAAGGTTCCCAATAATTCACAACACGGAGAATATCAAAGAACATTAAATAACTCATTGAAATTCGACTCACGGGCATGCTTGACCATAACATATAGGTACTCGTCACCTCACCTATACGTTGGACATGAATTACACATAGAAAATAAGACTCTATACCTATTCTCTCAAGCTAAAGTTAAGCCAAATACTTATCTCGGCTCCAAGAATTCAAGTCAAGCCTCAATCACGGCCTTTCCTCTTGAATCCGACTCCGAAACTAAAATATCTAAACATAATTGACTTAATAACATCAATAATCATTCAATAACTCAATCCCAAAGCCTAATTATATATTTTCCATAATTCTTCCAAAAATACTAAAATTCGACCCCGGGCCCGCTTGGTCCAAACTCGAGGTTCGGACCAAAACTCGATCACCCATTCCCCCATGAACCCGAATATACAATTTATTTTGAAATCCGACCCCAAAATGAGGTTGAATTTCCAAAATTTCCAAAAAACCCTAACTCTACCCAAAACCCCCTATTTCTACCTTTGATTTCATGTTATTAGACCTAGAATTTAGTGATTGATGAAGGAAAATGGAAGAAATTAGAGTTAGGAACACTTACCTATGAAGCTATGGTGGAATGGTCTCCTAAGAATCACCCAAGGAGAGTGGAGAGGAATAAAATGGTGAAGGATATCAAAATCCCGTAATAGTATTCTGTTTTTAAGGCTTTAAAATGACTGGGCGAAATAAGCCTACGCGATCGCGAAGAGAGGGCTGCGATCACGGAGAGTACTAGACACTGACCATCGCGATCGCGACCAAGCGACCGCGTTCGCGTAGAGCAACACGCTACCCTGCCCCCAGATCCCTTTAACGCTATGCGATTGCGTGAGGCCCCTCGCGATCGCGTAAAGCACTACCCCGAGGCTCTGCGATCGCATCCTAGGCCCTGCGTTCGCGTAGGGTAATTTCCCAACCCCCATCCATATGAACATCCCGATCGCGGAGAGAAAAACATAGAACACCAGAAACAGTCTAAAACACCATAAATTTCCTAAGTTTAGCACCCCGACACCTACGCGAAACTCACCTGAGCCCTCGGGGCTCAAAACCAAATATACACACGACTTCAAAATCATCCTATGAACTTATTCGAGTAATTAAACCATTAAAACAACATAAAAAAATGAATTAAACTCTAAAATCCATAGAATTTTCTCAAACCTCATAAACTATCAAATTTTCCAATTTTGATCCGAAACACGTCAAACCAAGTCCGTTTCTTTCCAAATTTTACAGATAACACAGATTTCACATCAAAGTTCATTTTCAAAAGTCTTTATTATTTCCAGAAAATAATTTCCTTTAAAAATTCATTTCTCGGACTTGGGACCTCGGAATTCGATTCCGGGCATATGCTCAGGTTCCATATTTTCCTACGGATCCTCCGGGACCGTCAAATCATGGGTCCAGGTCCGTTTACCAAAAATGTTGACCAAAGTCAACTTTATTCAATTAATTATCATCAATTCAACTGTTTAACACATTTCCACATAAAGGCTTCCCCGCTACGCGCCCGAGCTACGCACACACATCGAGGTGAGATTAACGGAGACTTTCGGAGACTCAGAACACAATTTTTACTAAATTTACACAAGATGACCTTTTGGGTCATCACAAATCTCCTTGCCATGCCCTTGCTGCCGACTTCCTATGTCATAAACTTCCAAATTTTGTTCCTTTTTCTCTTTTTTTAAAGATAAAGTAGTATCTATTGGCTTTTATTTCTATCTTTTTTGGTCCCTCCTTTTTTGGCGAATTTTGTTGGATGATTTATAATTTTATATTTCTAAGTTTAAATTATATAGTATAAAAATAATTAACATTATGAATATATATGTAGCGTGACAGATTGTAACTAGCTATTTAAAAGCTAGAATACGTTTATCAGGTTGGAAAAAAAGAGAGAAATTTTCGTAAAAACTTTAGAGCCTAATTACCATATATTACTATAGGTTGCTTAGTTATCATTCGGAGCTATTGTGCAATAATTACTAGTTGGTATTCGTCTAAGCAACGAATACAACTTGCATCAAGTGTATCGTTCGCGCAACGAAATTAATCAAGTCGAAATACAGGGGTTTATACAAGGATACAATATGTATCGACTGTATTTGTTTGCGCTGTGAATACAACCAAGACGAAATACAAAAATATAAAAAGATAGAATGCTTTCATTAAGAGTCGAACTCAAAATATCCGCTTATCAAGCGAACGCTCTAATCAATTAAGCTACGAGGGCTTTTGCTTCTTCTTTTTTTCAGTTCAAAACAATTGATTTTTCATTTCAGTACAGGTTAATTTGCTATAAAATCAAAATATAGCTATGAATGGTAATTTTATAAAAAGTATAACTGCAAACGGTAAATACAGTGCATATAAAAAAATTACTTTTATCATCAAATATCTGCCAACCAAATATTATCTATGGGAGCTAGAACAAAAAATACTATCATGAATTTTAGTACATACAGTTTTCAATCTTTCAAGTCGTCCTTAAGACCTTGCACCATTTGTTGTCTATACATAGTTAAATGTGAAAGGATGAAATATCCAACTGGCACAGTGAATCATGTCTGTCAACGGCTGCAGATAGCCCTGAAGTGAGGGCTCTGATCCGGAAATAATATTTCTGAACTTTCAATATCGACATGACAATCATATTTATAAATATTCAATATAAAGTCTTAAAATATATATATATATATATAAAAAAAATTATATATTTATATATCAATTTATTTGGATTTTTTTATTTAGTACCAAATCAAGTCAAATTAACACTAATAAGTTTTTTAATTAATTTTATTTTATTTTTCAATTTAATACGATTTTTTGATTTGATTTGAACACTCATACTTGGCACTACATCTCCAAGAGGAAAATACAAAAGAGAACTTTCACGAGAGCAGGATTACTTGGCTCTTATGTCCTTTCCTGTTCACTTGAAATATACTTGCTTTCGTACATGATGGCTTCTAAATATTATTAAAGTAACTTTTAAAAAGCGCAAAAATAGAATATGTTGTAAGGGATTAAATTTAATTGTTTTTCTCTTCTAGTAATCTTAGATTTAAACTCGTAATACTATGATTCAAGTTTTAATTAATTAACACCCTCAGTGGCGAATTTACACTATTAGTTACCCGTTATGTGAATTCGGTAGTGTACGGGCCAAAATCCATCTTTAGTAGAAATGGTATCAGTAAAAAATTCCTAGGGCACCACATGTCGAAGTGATATAATTGTAAGCAAAGGCTTTGGTAGAAGAGTCGGCAATGCGGAAGTCGTGGAGATGTAATCGAGGCCGAGGTCGAGCAACTTTGACAGAGTTATAACGGCTAGTTTTAAGATATGACTTTAAGGAGAATATTCTAGTGGATAATCTCTGAACTTGTACTATTAAGTTTCTAGTAACATGTTCCTATAAATAAAAAGAGACACAATGATAGGGACGGGAGATATTCATTTGTAAAAATACACTTTGACTTGAGAGAATCGGATCTCATTGCAAGTAAAGAAACATCACCTTTTCACTAAGATTCTCATCTACACTTCTCCCCTAGATTCGAGAATAACTAAGATATTCAAAGGATTATCCGTCACTCATCATTGTAGGAAAGAACACTCACTGATTACACCTTTTCTTGGGTGACTCATTCGTTCATTTACTAAAATGTCATTTATTGCTATTCATTGATATTGAATGCTACATTATTGTCTTTGATTTCTGGAAAATTGTTACACTTTCAAGAACTCCATCTAAGGATATTCATTTCTATTATATAGAAATGAGAAGTTGGTAGACCAAGGGTATATTTGTCATTTCAAAAAATTCCTACTCATTTTGCAATTCTTAAATGTTAACTATCATTGATACATATGTGACCCACATTCCCATAATTACAACACTTCTTTAAATATTACTCCATGTTAATTAGACTACTTTTATGGAGAGTACTGCATGCAAAATGATCATTTGAAACGTTCCTTTTTCTTATTGGTAAGATTATTAATTTTGGTTTTGTTAACTAGAAATTTTCACAGAGAAAATAAACTTAATTTTTTAAATTAATAGTAAGTTTTTTTAATCTTTTATCGTATTTTAAAGAATGATGTTGTTCATGTTAACTTTCATCAAGTAGCTGATTGTTCCCACTATTAAAATTCTTGTGAAACCAATTTGGACGTATTCAAAAATAGTTTACAGATATATTGGTAAGCTTCTTATTTTAGAAAATTTGTTAATATAGATCACTTGCAGCTTTAATGTATTCTCTTGTAAAATATTTAAATAGAAAAATAATGCCATTCAAATTAAATTCTTAATTTGATGTGGAAGTTAAAAATGGGTATTATAGCACATAGTCTTTTTATGTTAATTGGAGCAATTTAAAAAGATTATAATTTATGATTTAATTTTAAGTAAATTATTAACATAAACTAATTATAAATTGTGATCCTCAATATCATTCTCTATCCGAGATTAAATTAATATAACAGGAATTAATTTATTTATCAAAAAATTAATTGAGCCTCGACAAACAATATTAGGCCCGTATACGGGCCTTTCCTCGTCTAGTATATATATATATATATATACATACATAGTAATTTTTGTGTGTGTGTGTGTGAATGTACCTAATTATTATTGTAGTATTAACTTGAACGCCGTTTTAAAAACTCATATTGTAAAAATCAAATTCTAAATCCGCCTCTAAATACTCTTCTATAAATCGCCAGGATTATGGCGGTATATTTGGTGATGCGACAAAAAAGAGGAATCAGAAGTTTTGAATTTAAGATTCAAAATTGAGATATTCTTTATTTCTTTAGGCTCAAAAATAGTAAAAGCTTTAAAATAGTAAAATATTTAGGATTTCCTACAAGACCTCTATCCCTCTTGTTTTCTCCTTTTATATAAATTTGCAGAAGTAATGGAAATGTTTAATCATTCAACAAAACAGATTTAAAAACATTCTCTTTCTCTCTCCATTTTTAGGATTCATAAATATTTCTCCTAAAATATTCTCCTTTACATTTTGATATTTCAGGGAGAAAACAGGAAAAAGAAAAGCAATAGTTACCATGAAAGGAGCAGCGGTTATAGCCACTATCACCTCAACAACAACAATCATGACAATGTTGTTGTTCTTCGTAATCGATGTCTCAAATGTAGCAGCAGGATTTCCAGACACAAAGACTGTCGTAGTAACCAACAACCACACAAATTATCTAAGCATCCGATGTTTCTCCTTTGACGACGATGGCGAAGTTAGGCATCTGAATAAAATGGGCAGTTTCAATTCTTCCCTTCTTCTACCATGTACAATTGTTCCACAAACATGGGAACTTTCGTCGCCTTTCAATCCGACTATGAATGCATTAGTCATTCAACACCTTGTGAATGGAGGTTTGATGAAGAGTTCATTTGTCTCTACAATCCCAAGGATGAAGAGTGGGGTATTCATGAATATAATCCCAACTATGAGTCTCTTAAAAGAGGAGGAGTGTATTATGTTAACTAAACATTACCGAAACGAGCTTAAATGGAACAACATAGAGAGTGAATATTCAGATAGTCGACTCCAACTTGCTTCGACCATCAGAAAGCTTAAAAAATCCATGACTAAAGAATGTACCCGGAGAATGTCTTATAGATAGGGTAGGGAGAAAATTAAAGTTGGTTATGAAATGTAAACTAGAATATTTAGTCTAAGATTTTAGACAATTGTAGTTGAAGCTGAGGAAAGGGAGCTTTGGCGTAACTGGTAAAGTTGTTGCCATGTGACCAGGAGGTCACGGGTTCGAGCCGCGGAAACAGCCTTTTGTAGAAATGCAGGGTAAAGGCTGCGTACGATAGACCCTTCTGGTCCCTTTTTCCCGAACCCCGCGTATAGTGGAAGCCTAGAGCACCGGGCTACCCTTTTTGTAGCTGAAGTAGAGGTCCCTTTAGGAAGTCAACTTGGGACACTGCAAAGTATCGTGGATAGCTTCGCTTCCTCGTAAGCAAGCTATGTTCAGTAAAGTTGTATCCTATCATGTATTCATCAAGTGATAAATAAATTTATCGTTTAATCTACATTTTGGTAGCCACATACAGAATTGGTACAAAGCCTTAACCAAGATGTGGCATTTATTTGATACCACAAGCCAGTTTGGAATTCCCCATCTGTCATTATTAGGAATGCCTTCTAAAACCATGAATATAATTGCGAAAAAGGAGCAAAGAAGTACCATAATGTCAGCATCTCGTTGTAGTATGTGGTTATATCTCGGCTTCCCTTCTAGTTGTGTCATAGTTGTGTTTTGAGTTCAGAAATGTAAGACAAATAAGACTAACTAGGCACAGAAATGAATCCAAACTTAAGCTTTCTACCACTTCTTTGTGTACTGAAACATGCCTTTTGACTTCGTCTAGACAGCAAAAATATTGTCTTCCCATGTTCTGATTCCTTCCGACAACTCAACTTAGGACAATCCTCCTTGCATTTAGACCAGAAAAGAATTTGCATGACTCAGCATTTACTAGTACTAAAACAATGTGTCTCCATACACCCTCTTTTGGTCCCGTCAATTTTTTAGTGCAGTGCTCCAAGAAGGTGCTTGACCCTCTTCTCAGGATATCCTCGGTTTTTCAAATAGTTGCTAGCTGATTTCTCCTTCAAACTTGCAGCAATCTCTATAGGCCAGCTCTGTGACATGTCTAGTATTTACCAGCTTCCTTCTTAAATGGATAACCGCAACTGCACTGACAAGAGGATTTCAAACTTAGTGTTCGGATCACTGTGCATTTGTTATGGTTGTTCTCAAGAGAATTCATCAGCAGGTTGCGCTTCAGAAACATACTCTTCCAATTTAGAGAGCAACATAATCTCATCGAGCATTTTATATATTGCCTGAGATTGGGGGTGCGAGTCATCGGCAACCACAAATTCGTAAAAATTACCATCGACCTCTATCAAACTATATCCTGGTCGCTTCTTGACGCATTTAGCTCTCATCAAAGTTCTAACCATTCTAACATTATCCCACTTCCTCTCATCTGCGCACAGACTTGCAAGAAGCACATAAATACCACTATCTTGAGGATCTAATTCTATAAGTTTCTCAGCAGCGATCTTGGCGAGTTCAACATTTCCATGCATCCGGCAACCATTAAGCAAAGCACCCCAAACAGCTTTATCAGGCTCCATTGGCATTTGTTTTATAAAACTATAAGCTTCTTTCAGAAGCCCAGATCTACCAAGTAAATCAACCATGCAAGCGTGGTGTATCACCTCGGGCAACAATCCATTTAGTTCCATGCTCTTAAAGTATTCCCAGCCTTGATTGACCAATCCACCATGAGCGCATGCCGATAAGACACCCACAAATGTGATGCTATCGGGCATGAATCTCGTACATTTCATTTGTTCGAAAAGAGCAAGGGCCTTTCCAGCAAGCCCGTGAGAAGCACATCCGACAAATACTGAATTCCAGGAGACCAAATCTCTTTCTGGCATTTTGTGGAAGAGCTCTCCAGCTGCATCCATGCTTCCACATTTGCCGTACATGTCTATTAATGTGTTTGCCAAGATCACGCTGTATTTAACCCGTTTTTGCTTAATATAGTAATCATGAATTCGTAGACCAAAATCCAGAGAACCAGATTGAGCAGAAGCAGAGAGCGCAGAAACCAAAGTGCTCTCTATGGGAACCAAACCTTGTTTCTCCATTTCATGAAAGAGCTCAAGGGCCTCCCAAGGTCTATTATTTTGCGAGTAGCAAGCAATCATCGCACCCAAGAAACTATATTTCTCCCAGGCATCTCAATAAAACACTTTTTTGCCATGTCTACCTCCCCATTTTTGGCATAGCCGTGGATCATACTTGTTCAAGAACCCAACTTTCCAAATCCTACATTACACTGAACTCCCCACCCCCTCCATAACCCTACACCCTTACAACACAAAAACATAACTCCACTTATCCATTTCAACACTTTCCCTTACCATTCTCCTAAAAAAATAAAAACCCTTTTCAAAGAGCTGATTTTTAACATAACCTCTAATCATAGTATTCCAAATATACACATTGGGTTCATTAATGTCAGAAAACAAAGCATTTGCATAGTATCACCATTAACATCCAAAGCACAAAAGGATATGAGTCTACTGATTGGAAAAATGTGAGAAATTATGCCACTGTGTATCATTTTGGCTTGAATTTGCTTTAGTTGTGACATTGAATTGCAAGATTCTATGAGGATAAGAGTTGGGTGGGTGATTAAAATATTTGGGTTTTGGTTTGAATTCCATTTTGGTTGAGGAAAATTGTAATAACCGAAAATTTTATATATACTGATTAACTCAATAAAATTTATTTAAATGGTTAGTGAACCTACTTAGTTATTACAAATATTAAGTTGGATAACTAAAATAAGATAATAAATAATGATAAATAAATGGGCTGAACTCCATATATTTTCCTTATTGGCCCATGTACAAATATTTAAGGTATAGGAAAAGGTGTTATTTAGGTCTTACTAAATAAATAGAAACAAAAACAGAACAAAGAAAAGGGAGAACACGAAAGCGGCGAAGAAGAAGCTGGGAATTTAAAAGG
>ML397117.1:1397-20242 GCA_005239525.1 Nicotiana knightiana
ATATTGGTTCCTCAAATACAGGCCGAGTCCTTTCAGATTACAAATAATATGCTGCACCTATTGCAGAACAAAGGGCTATTCTCAGGGTCGTACAGTGAAGACCCCCAGCAGCATCTAAAGAACTTCCTGTCAATTTGCAAAACTCAAAGGCAGCCAAACGTCACTCAGGAAGCAATAAAACTGTTGTTGTTTCCATTCTCAGTGACTGGTGCTGCCCAGACTTGGCTTAACTCACTCCCCATCAATTCCATTACTACATGGGAGGAGTTAGTCAAGCAGTTCGTGAACAAGTTTCATCCACCCAACAAAACTGCTCAACAAATTGATGAAATCTTGAGCTTTAGACAGAAACCAGTGGAAACATTACAAGAGACATGGGAAAGATTTAAGAGTATGCTGGTTATCTGTCCACATCATGGCATTCCTGAGCAAATGTTGGGGCAGCATTTTTACATGGGTTTGGCTGATACTGTGAAAGCAAATGTTGATGCTTCAGCTGGTGGAGCATTCCTGAGCAAATCGTGGAGAGAGAGCCAAATCTTACTGGATAAAATGGCACAAAATTCAGGATGGACAACAAGGAATGCACCCATTATTCCTGTAGTT
Organism: Nicotiana knightiana; assembly: GCA_005239525.1. NCBI lineage: Eukaryota > Viridiplantae > Streptophyta > Magnoliopsida > Solanales > Solanaceae > Nicotiana > Nicotiana knightiana. Next base: position 2,004 of record ML397117.1, read on the forward strand.
CATTCAGTGCCATTAGATCCATCAAATACCATTGCAGAGAACGTAGCAACCTTGATAGCACAAATGAGTATCTGCTGAGGCAGGAGGACTTGAATTTGCGTAAGAGGAGATGGTTAGAGCTTCTCAAAGATTATGACCTCACTATCTTATATCATCCGGGGAAGGCCAATGTAGTGGCCGATGCCTTGAGTCACAGAGCAGAGAGTTTGGGGAGTCTAGCCTACCTTCCAGTAGCAGAGCGACCATTAGCCCTTGATGTTCAGGCCTTAGTGGGTAAGTTGGTAAGATTGGATCTATCAGAGCCCCCCGCGGGTGTTGGCTTGTGTAGCCTCCAGGTCTTCTCTTTACGATCAGATTAGAGCACGCCAGTATGATGATCCACTTTTGCTTGTTCTTCAGGACAGGGTCTGTCGCGATGATGCCAGGGATGTGGTTATTGGTGATGATGGGTTCATGAGGATGCAGGGCCGGATTTGCGTTCCCAATGTACTTGGGCTTCGAGATCTGATTCTAGCAGAGGCTCATAGTTTGCGGTATTCTATCCATCTGGGTGCCGCGAAGATGTATCAGGATTTGAGGCAGCATTATTGGTGGAGGAGGATGAAGAAGGATATTGTGGATTTTGTGGATCGGTGTCTCAACTGTCAGTAGGTCAAGTATGAGTACCAGAGACCAGGTGGATTGCTTCAGAGATTTGATATTCCGGAGTGGAAGTGGGAGCGGATCACCATGGACTTCATAGTTGGACTCCCACAGACTTCGAAGAGGTTTGATTCTATATGGGTTATTGTGGGTCGGCTGACCAAGTCCGCACACTTCATTCCTGTTGGTACTACTTATTCTTCTGAGAGGTTAGCTGAGATTTATATCAGGGAGATTGTCCGATTGCATGGAGTTCCAGTTTCTATCATTTTCGACAGAGGCACTCAGTTCACGTCTCAGTTTTGGAGATCCGTACAGAGGGAGTTGGGTACTCAGGTGGAGTTGAGCACAGCCTTTCACCCTTAGATCGACGGGCAGTTGGAGCGTACCATTCAGATTTTGGAGGATATGTTGCGTGCTTGTGTGATTGACTTTGGTGGTTCATGGGACCAGTTTCTGCCACTAGCGGAGTTTGCGTATAATAACAACTATCATTCGAGTATCCAGATGACTCCGTATGAGGCTTTATATGGTAGGAGGTGCAGATCTCCGGTTGGTTAGTTTGAGCCGGGCGAGGCTAGGCTATTGGGCACAGACTTGGTTCAGGATGCATTAGGTAAGGCGAAGTTGATTCAGGAGCGGCTTCGCACAGCGCAGTCTAGGCAGAAGAGTTATGCGGACTGGAAGGTCCGAGACGTGTCTTTCATGGTTGGGGATAAGGTGTTGCTGAAGGTGTTTCCCATTAAGGGTGTTATGAGATTCGGGAAGAGGGGAAGCTGAGTCTCAGGTTCATTGGGGCATTTGAGGTGCTTCAGAGGGTTGGGGAGGTGGCTTATAGGCTTGCTATGCCTCCCAGTTTATCGAGTATTCATCCAGTATTCCATGTTTCGATGCTCCAGAAGTATGTTGGTGACCCTTCCCATGTTTTGGACTTCAACACGGCTCAGCTCGAGGGTGATATGTCATATGAGGTAGAGCCAGTGGCTATTTTGGTTCAACAGGTCAGGAAGCTGAGGTCTAAGGATATAGTTTTAGTGAAGGTTCAGTGGAGAGGGCAGCCGGTGGAGGATTCCACATGGGAGGCCGAGCGGGAGATGCGGGACAGATATCCTCACATATTCGAGACTCCAGGTATGTTTCTAGACCCGTTCGAGGACGAACTTTTGTTTAAGAGGGGGAGGATGTAACGGCCCGGCCGGTCGTTCTGTGAGATTTACCCCGTTTCCCCCATTTTTGACTTTGTGATATATTGCTAGCCTATTTTTTTTGTTGTGTTGGGTCAGTTGGTTTGGGTCCGGAGTGATTATGGTGAGAATTTAGGCATTTAATATCTTAAAGTAGCCTAATAGTTGAGAAAGTCAACTGAGAGTTGACTTATTGGTGAATGACCTCGGAATGCGGATTTTATGGCTCAGATAGCTTCATTAGGTGATTTGGGACTTAGGAGTGTTTTCAGAATGAAGTTTTGATGTCCGGTGTAGAATTAGGCTTGAATTGGCGAAAGTTAGTTTTTGGCAATTTCCGGTCGGCAGTGGAAAATAGGCTATCGGGGTCGGAATAGAATTCCGGAAGTTAGAGCAGGTTCTTAATTTCATTTTGGATGTGTCTGCAAAATTTCAGGTCAATCGGAGGTGTTTCGGTTGGTTTCGGCGTAGTTGGCGAAATTTGGAAGTTTCAAAGTTCATAGGCTTGAATTTGATGTGATTTTGGTGTTGTTGCGTTGTTTTTGGTGTTTCGAAGGCTCAATTAAGTTTGAATGGTGTTATGGGATATATTGGTATGTTTGGTTGAGGTCTCGAGGGCCTCGGGTGTGTGTCGTGTGGTTAACGGACCAACTCTTGGCTTGAAAACTGGGCAGATTTTTGCTGGTGTGAGGTTCTGGTTTCCTTCTACGCGATCGCGGGAGGATGTTTGCGATCATGTAGAGTAAAAGAGTGGGACAAGCATTTTTTTCTATGCGATCGCGTGGTTCGGATTGCGATCTCATAGGTTGGTCAGGTAAGGCAGTGCGATCGCGTGGGTGTTTTTGCGATAGCGTAGAGGATTCTGAGGCGCGTGTGTGCGGTGGAGAGTTGTTCTATGCGATCGCGTGTATTGGTCTGCGATCGCATTGGTTGGCTGGTCTGTGAATCGTGATCGCGTGCCAAGAGTCGTGATCGCACTGAAGAAAATTTAATGGCTGGGCGGAATGTTTTAAAAGGCCATTTGTGCGAGAATAGTTCATATTCCACCATTATTGAATGAGTTGGGAGCACTTTTGAGAGGGTTTGAAGAGGAAATTGAAGGGAATCACTTGGAGATAAGGTTTTGAACTTCATAACTCGTTTATATGTCGCTTTCTAAGTAATTAAACCATAAATTGCTGGAATTAAACACAAAATTGGGGAAGAAGGGTGCATGTGAATTTGGATTTTTCTTTTGAGGATTTGAGTGAGCAATTGTGGTCCGATTTTAGTGTTCTTGGTATGTATAGAATCTTGGGAGGACGAGGATTCTAATGATGCAAATTTTATCGAATTCCTAGACGTGGACCTGGGGCTCGGGTTTGGCTGATTTTTGAGATTCTTGTATAATTTGATAGTTTTCGATTGGATTGTGATCCTTTGATATATATTGATGATATTAAACTGGTTTTGGCTAGATTCTGAGCAATCAGGAGCCAATTTGAGGGGCAAAGGCATTGCAGACTAGTGTTGTGGTCCGATAGAGGTAATGGTTAAAAATCTTGTCCTGAGGGTATGGAACCTCGGACTACATATTTCTCACTGATTTTAGAATGGAGCACATGTTGGATGACGAATATGTGGTGCGTACTAATTTTTGGATTGGACTAGGTCCTCTCCGAGGCAACTAATGAGTTGCATATTTTACTCAAAACCTTATGCTAAATTATGTTCTAAATATTGTTGAAATATTTGGGCTATAAGCCGTGTTTGGGGCCTCGTGCCGATCTGTTTAGACCCCTTGGAGGCATTTTACTGCTGTTTTCCCTCACTATTTGTTGATGATTTCACTCAGCCACATTGTGCTTACTATTTCGAAACTCAGCCTGATTTACACTACTTTGAGATTTAAAATGATGTTTTGGGTCGAGTACCCTGTTTTACTGATTCGCCTGAGGGGCTTTTTGAGTGGTTCAGCTGAGTGATATTAGCACTTGGGATAAAGGAGCCACTCTAGAGTCTGTACACACCCCCAGTGAGCGCACCGAGTGCCGAGTGACGAGCGATTGGGAGGCATGAGTGACTGTGAGGTGCTGAGTGATTGTGAGGTGCTGAGCGACTGTGAGGCCTGCCCGAGGGGCTTATTATGATACATGCTCGAGGGGCTACTTATGATTTTACTATTTTCATTTTGAACTTATGAAATATGGTTTGCCCGAGGGGCCTCTATATGATTCATTTCGTTTTGATACTAAATTTTTCGCTTTGAAGTTGTTAATAATATGCATTCTTCAAAGGACTTTTCTGAAGTTGGTTTTAAGGCCTGATGATTTCGTATATCTATGTTTACACTATTGGAAAGTAAGGTTGTGTATATTGTGATTTGATGGCATTGATTTTATGTGTTTTCTTTCCGCTTAGACTTGATTTATTTTCATTACTACTGAGTTGACATACTCACATTACTCCCTGCACCTCTGTGTGCAGATTCAGGTGCAGACATTGAGCATTAGCCATTTATTCCGCGCGGGGACGGACTGCGAGATATAGAGGTAGTTGTTCAGTGTTTGCAGCATCTCTGTTTTCCCTTCTTGTTGTATCTAGCTTTCATTCGGAGGTTTTGTATTATACTAGTATACCTTTGGCTTATTTTCCTTAGATGCTCATGACATGTTGGCTCCGAGTTTTGGCGTTAGTGGCACTGTTTATTGGCATACTTATTTAGTAAACTCTGTATATTTTATGAAATGCTTGAAATTGGATTGGGATTTTGAAAGAAATTGTAAACATGTGGTATATTGGCTAGCCTAGTTCCACGATAGGCGTCATCACCGTCGGTCTGGATTTTGGGGTCGTGACACTCGCCTGAGTATTCCTCATTCTACCCCAACAAGTTTTTCAAGTCTCTGATCTCCTCTGAGGCACGGGACAGCTGCTCAGCGAACGAGGACTCCAGAACACTCTTGTCTTTATCAGTCTGACTAGAAGAATCCTTCTCTACTGCCAGTTCTGCTGCCATGAGTCTCATCTGCCGCTTCAAGGTACTCATTTCCTCTTCTAAAGCATCCATGTAAATCCTTAGGCTATCATACTGTGCTTTCCAATTATCAGCATAGGCCTGCAACTCTTTCGTCTCCTGGTCCGTATGTGAGATCCTCTTCATAAGCTCCATGCCTATAAGGTTAATCTACAAGAAATAAACCAGTCAGATATGGTAAATTTCATATACGAAAATGAAAGAGGATAACTTGCATCATACCTTCAAAGAAGTATGCACGACCTCATTGGCCCATGTAAGAACACCGCGGCTGGCTAGCTTGGCTTTATCAGAGGGACCTATCAAAGGCTTGAGCCATACTTCGGGCTCACCCGTTTTCTTGAAAAGATTACCCTCAGCTGGAACCTCTATTACCACCTGCCACATCTCTCTGCTGGAAGACCCTACTTCCCTAACGGAAGGCATGGAAGTAGGCAGAGATGAAACAGCAACAGGAAGGGTTGAAGAGCTGGAGAAGCCATAGGAAAAGCAGCAGGCATGGAGGGTTGAATAGTTGAGAAAGCCACGGGAAAAGCAACAACAGAAGCCGTAATAGCCAAAGGAGCAGAGGAGACAACTTCTCTTAAAGAAGCAGGAAAGACAGTAGCCAAAGGGACATCGTCAGGAGCAAGGTCAACACCCTCATGAATAGGGGAATGTGAAACATCATCAAGGACAGAGGGCTCAAGCACAGACACAGAAGGCAAGGTTAAGGGTGTAAGTTCATCATCTGAAACCACTCGCCTTCTCCGTGGCCTGTGCACTAAAGCACCTTCTTCTTCTACGGAACGAGACTCACCTATATTCCTCTTCAAGGAAGATGAACCAACAATAATTTCTTGGGACTGAGCCAAAGACATCTTCGGGATAGATGAAGTAGATACCCCACGAGCAGAGAGCCCTATTAAAAGGGAAAAAGTTAAACGACAAAGAAAGAAGAGACTCGAGTAAGGAAAGAAGCAAGAACAAGATCTTCACTTACCGTGGGTCTTTACATGCCAACCATACCTCCCAGCGAGGTACTTCCAAGATCTCTCTTCTGAAGGAGCAACGGACAATAATTTTTCTACCCAATCACGAATACCAGAGTCATTCTCAACAGTATTCATGATTGATGAGAGAAGAAGAAACTGATACGGTGTTAATAAAACATCTCAAGTCAAAACGAGAAAAAGTAAATAAATGTGAGCTAAAGCATACTCACGTGCGCGATTCCATTTCTCAGAGAAGGGAAGATTTTCTTCACCCACTAAACCAACAGTGGGTACAGCAACATACCGGAGGTACCAACCCCTATCCTTATCATCTTCAGGGGTTACCAACACTCTTTTGCTTCTAGCAGTCAGAGTGAAAACCCCTTCACGAAATAAGGTAGGAGAGTAGAGATGAATAAGATGGTTGAAAGTAAAAGGAACCGAGGCTAAAGAAGCCAAACTCCTAAGACATGCGACAAATCGCCACACAAGCGGACCAACTTGTCCTAAGCAGATATTGAAAAAATGGCAGAACTCAATTATGACCGGGTCAATGGGGGGTCTAAACCCTAGAGTGAAAGGGTACGTATAAACAAAAGAATATCCCGTCTTTTAAGACGTTATTCTTTGATTACTATTTGGAATATAGACAGGGAAGTCGGACCTCCAAAAGCACTCCCTACGAATAAAGGAAATCTGACCCTCAGTTATAAGGGTTGAATATCTTTCGACACTTTCAAGAGAAGAAGATTGGTTTACAAGAACTTGACTATCCCTAGCAAAACTCAGCAGGGACAATTTCATCGACTCCAGGTTCACGAAGGCGTTCGCCTCTACCTCTAGACAAAGACCGAGAAACCCTAAACCTTGGAGAAACTAGAGATCTAGTGGAAGGAGAAGGAACTATCTGAGAAGAAGAGGAGCCCCTCGAAGGAGTGGATACTAGACTTCTAAGTCTACCACCACTCCGACTCCTAGTCGGAGCAGAATATGGCGTTAAACTTTCAATATCTATTACTCCATGAGGTTGGTTTGAAGAAGACATGTTTACAAAGGCAAGAAGAAAGTTCTTTACAAAAGACAAAGTTAGAAAAGTGTTTCATGGAAGCAAAGAAAAGAAGAAAGGTATTTATATTTGAGGACAACCATCAAACATTGGAAAAAAAAAGTAATGATGAAAAGTCATAATTGAAGATGTCACTTCGGGACTGGCATAGCCGCAAAAAGCCCTAAAAATTGCCGAGTAAATACAAAACCAATCCGAAAAGGACACGTAGTATGAGCATTAAATGGAAGTGACAAACGACGCCTATGGTGCAGAGAAGGATACAATGATTCGAAGAAAAGCGGCGGTAAAATGTATCCGACATAAATGAATATCCACTTACCAAATATTAATCGTTAAATATATGGTAAGTGGGGGGACTATCTGTATTGGTAAAAAAGAGTTTCACACGTAAGCCAGCTTTTGACAACTCAGCCAGTCACGTGGACACAGGAAAACGCGACAGCTGGATGTGATTCTTTGAAGAGGTACGGTACAAAGAGGCACGATTCAGTAAACCCTCGAGCTTATCAGCCACGGGAAACTCAATTTGATCAAAACAGGAGAGAGGCACGGTCAGAATGAATCTAGACAAAGCTACGGGCAGATTCAAAAATCCACAATTGATTACTCGAACGTTATGTAACCGTACCCCAATTACTGTTATCCTTTGTAACGCCTCATTAATGTCATAATTAGTCATTAATGAGCAACCATAGCAAGAGTTGTACGTTATAGGAATCTCCTATATAAGGGAGGGGAATACAGCTTGTAAAGGCATCTGATTCTCGAATATAATTGACTTCGCTTTTCTATATTTCTGCAATATTGTCTGTTATTCATTTTTCTCCATTTCCTTGATTATCAGTAACCCATATTCATCTTAAAAATAAGTTTTAGTCAAAGGGTCTAATTCTTTGGTTAAACATATGTATATCAGACAACAAGAGACTCAAGAGAAATTTTAGATCTAGAATTAAAAAAAATAAACTCATAGCTTGAACGAAACTATGCTATACATAGATATATGTTCCACGACACCCTTACCTTTAAGATTTATGTGAGCAATTGTAATAAAATCCTATATCGCTCAGATTCTCCGAAAATGTCGTCGGGTGTGCGTTATATCCTCCAAAAGTAATGTATTTTTGAAGGATTCGACACGAGCACGATTGTATTTTGGAGAGTCAGCACAACATAGATAAGAAAGGGCCCGTATACGGGCAAAATTTGCAATCTTAAAATTGGTTTTTGTAGGTGTTTAGTTAATTTTTTGGTAAGTAAAGTAATCATCATCATATTCATTTAATCAAGGATATATAATGATATTTAGGGATCGCAATTCACAATTAACTTCTTTTAATAACTTATATAAAATTAAACAATAAATTATAACTTGTTTAAGTTGCTCCCATTAACGTGAAAAAATTACGTGCTATAATACTCATTTTAACATCCGATTAATGTCGATGAGCTACTTGTGTCCTTCTACTAACATATGACTCATTGCTAAAGGTACCGGAGCAAAACCCTAAAGTTGAATTAGCTTATAAAAAATCATATAGCATAATAGAGAAAATGAGTATATATATATCCTCTTACTTGTTCTAAGTCGGGTGAATGTCAACGAACATCCATACATCTAACGAAGTATTTATGAATATCATGAAAAACATAATGAAATAATGATGGATCCATTTGTGAATGTGACGGACTGACCTAAAAAAATAATCATAACATTTAGATAGTCTAGTAAGTATATCCTCATTAATTTATGGGTATTTCGTGTTTCCTCTTTGGTCAGCCACTGGGTATGTCTTCATTTATATATTTTTGCCGAGAAATGCCTTTATATTTATAGAACTAGTATAGATACTCGCGCGATGCGCAGATCGTTTAAAAGAAAGAAAAAATATAGTAAATCTATATTGCAAACTAAATTTAGTGATCACATGGAAAGGAATTAAACTAAAAAATAAATATTCGAATTTTATCGGATTGTATCTATGCCAATTGACAGGGACCAACAATTTTATGCACTCACACAAAGTTGAAGGATGAAACTTGTCTCAAATTCAAAATAGAATCAATATAGATAATCAAGAAAAGAGCAGTCGTACATTTTCCTTTGGAATGATTGAAATTTCTTTCCTTCACAAAATAAGGACAATAAAAGCTTCTGGGTCAACTTATTCAAAATCCTTCCCATCGTTCGAAGCATAATCAATCATCGCTTCTGCTCTCAGCAGGCAATTACTGTTTTTGTTCAATGTTCCAGCTACTTTCCCTACATATCCCATTCCATCTTTTTCTGTTTTCACCGTAACATCTTTAACTTTAACAACTTTTTCTCTAACATAGCTTTTTGCACTCTTGCTCTGTTCTGGAATGCTGGATTTTGCAATTGAAGCTACCACATCAAAGGAAGAAGTTTTTTGTTTCACCGGTTGTACTAATCTTCTCCTTAATATCCCATGTTTTTAGAGCAACAAAGAACGGAAGGGAAAAATAAAATGTCTGCTCTGTCCAGAGGAAAAATAATTATTTGAAGTTTGAAAGAAAATATTACTCTTATATAAAATTGATAACAAATCTGCCTGAAGGAATGGTGGTATCCTGCACCAGTATCATAATTGTCCTCGAACACAAGCCTGAATTCAGTTTTTATTACTTGTTTCAGTTTGTCAATCCATCTCGCACCAAATTAGCCCTAAGAATCTATGTCTTCCACTCCCATTAAACATCTCATCATGAACTTATAATAAGCAAAAGTGATAAAGATTACACATTACTGTAATTTTTATATGTCAATAAAGTATTGAAAATGATCACACTAAGAATCTCTGTCTTCCACTTCCTATTAAACATCTCATCTTGAACTTATAATAAGCAAAAGTGATGAAGATTGCACATTACATTCGTTTTTATATTGTAGCAAAAGAGGTGTCTGATAATAATTAGGCTTTAAAAGTTAAAATTTAATACCTTTAGAGCCGATTAAAACTGTTATAATACTTTCGTGAGAATAATTTGAGTTATCTCAAAAATTGACAAATGCCAATCAATGGTCTAAATTAAATTGTACATTGCATTGTAAAAGCCTAAACCTATTAAAAAATTTGACAGATCATGACAATTAAACATATTTTACTTATCAGTCAATGCTGTATTTACGACTCGACAAAAATAAAAATTGAAGCGACAAAATTTGGCAAACATTATACCTTTAATATGAAAATGATATTGGTATTTCCTCCGTTTCAAAGAAGAGGCCCATTAGCCAGCATTCGAGGGCCATGAGGCAGTTTACTTCTCATTGTGATAAAAAAAAATTTCTGCATAAAATATATGTAACTAAGAAATCTCGCTTATTGAATAAACTATAAATTACCAATGTTCTTTTTTAGATATCATTTTCCCTTTTCATGGATCATTTCATTTATACATTTTAGCTTAATATTCCTAATCCCAACCAACTGAATTACCAAGTTCTTATATTTGATATGTTTGTGCCCATGAAAAGTTTACAGCCAACAAAGTACCAGATTTAGATTGTTTACAGCTAACTCAAAGTTTACCTTCTCAAAGTCTTCAAGGTTGAATGGAATAAGTTTTTCTAATGCTTCCACAGATGCCTCGACATCAACGTCTTCCTCGCTAGCTTCTGACTTTGTCTCAGCACTGCTTGTCCACTCTTCCTCATTACTTGCATCATTTGCGTCTTCCATTTCAGAATCCGACGTACACTCTTCACCAGATTCTACATCTGATTCGCTTTCAGATGAGCAATCTTCACCAAAATCCTGTGTGTAAGTAACTTTATGAACATACCTGTGTGTAAGTAACTTTATGAACATATGGATAAAAAGCAAAATAATGGCACACTGAGCTGGTTTAGTCAAAAGGAACCAATGATATATATATAGGTAAACCCTAAACTAAAAAGTTAAATTACCATAATACCTTTCTAAAAATCTAAATACCCTATTTTCATTAGTAGTCTTGATTGATCAAAGTTATCTTTTACTATGTCATGTATAATTATTTACTCAAAATTTTATCTTAAAAATATTAATATTATTTTACAAAACTGTATACTATCTGACTCGGCAGTCACGTAACGCACATGCCGAAAAACTAGTATATATATATATATATGAATAACTTACATATGGAGCAAGAATGCTGCTATCAAGCACCAGCAATGGTACTTTTAAATCTCGAGCAAGGGTTCGAACTAGTCTTTCTCGATAAAGCTCAGTCCCTGCAACATACCAAGAATTCAGCATTTATTTCTAACAAATAATACTAAAAAGCTATATTGTCTTAGCTATATTTATTTCTAACAAACATGAACCTTGAAGATATATACACATGGACACCAAATGCTTTGATGTCGATGTGTGTGCAGCAACTCTTCTTTTATGAAATTAGACATCTACTTATCAAGTAAAAGACAATAAAAGTCAGCAAAAATTACTTTTCTAATTTAGAAAATAAAAAGATTTGAAACTTAGGGGGTTCAACAATTTATTAATCTACATGCAGTGTATTCCAAAATGATAGAGTGTATGAAGACTAAACTAATTGGAACACAAAAATTACCAAAAATATTATTTTTTCTATCAAATTCAAAAAAAGAAGATCAATATATATAGAAGAAAAGAGCATTCTTACATCAACGTCAAAACAGAAGTCATGCTTCTCAACATAAGTTGTCAAGTCCACCTTCCATAATACAACTAAACATCTATTCCTCCCAAATATTTAAAGGTTAAATTAAATTTATTCCAAAACAGTTGATAAACGTCAAAGGAAGTCACTATGAGGTTGTTGATATAGTTACCTTCTTAATATTAACATAACTTTTGTGTAATATTGAGGCTTCTGAATTAGACAGTAGTAGTTAAATCAATTAATAGGGATGGATTTTTAATATATACATCTATGTTTGTCAATATATATATAGAGATTCTTCTTTAATTATAATAAAAGTGTGCAAAGATATGATTGTGATACTCTTCATCATCTTCATATTCTGTGTTATTTTGTAACTTCCATGTTATGTGTAAAATTTATGAGCGTATATTGATCTAAGACAATTACTACTGCTACTGCTACTTCTACTCCCCAGGTCATCTATAGGCTCTGCTAGAAAAGTTATCCCCTTATTGCACACTCCACTTGTAGTCTATAGAGACATACTAAGTTTTCTATTAAGTTAAAACTTCAATGGAACACTGATGTTCTTTTCAATTTACCAAAGGGTAATCTGGTGCACTAAGTTCCCGCTATGTACGGGGTACGAATTGTAAACGTTAGAAGACGGAATGTACAACTTGAATCCATAATTCAATTTTTGGTAAACACCACTCAACAGTCTCTATTATTACATCACGATGGTACAGTTCGTTCAAAGAACATCCAATCATGGATAGTATTTCGACTTATATCCCTAATCCTACTACACAACTATAAATATATTAAATAGATGATATTGTCACTCACATCACACATAGGAGGAACTCTTTCTTCACTTTCAACAGAATAATTTATATTTTTAGGGGGTTCAAGATGCCATGTTTTCATGTCTACAAAATATATTCTATATGCATCATTAATTGTATAACTAATAATCAACTTAACCAAATATTTTAATAAGAATAAATTATGATAAAATATAAAAATATAAAATGCAGACTTTTAAAAGGGAAGACTTCAGAAATGTTCTTATGTATATAAAATTTTGTTTTAAAGTAGAGGCAATAATATGCACAACTTTCCTATTGGCCAGTGAACAGAGAACTAACATACTATTAGAATAATAAATAGTATGCTTCTCATTATTTGCTATGAGCAATTTTCTATATTACTTGGAACCTTTTCTCAAACAGAATGAAGAATTGCTAGTGCATCCAGTACACGAGACCAAAGGAATTCATGATTTTGGCTATAAGTTCAAGAATAAATCAATCATCTTGAAAATTAGTCTCAGTACTTGACTACCGACTGGAAATAACCTAACACTGTAATTCCACTCCCTTCTACATTTTTCAACTTTGAATTGAAACGTAATGCTAAGAACTCGATTATTGTTGAACTTCTCCAAGCAACTTCATTTGATCAAGTCCTTTTAGAAACTAAATTTATAAGATACTTTTTCTACTCGTTTACCGTATATGTAAAGACTTCATAACTTATACCTGAATTTTATATACCATCATTATCGCCAAAATTATCTTTTTTACCCATTTATATACAAAGTAGATCAACGATTATTAAATTTTTTACTCTACTCTAGTGATCTTATTACTTATAACTTGCAACCAAAAATATATAAAAGGTATTTCAAAGATGCTAGTGTAATCAAAGAACATACCTTTGGTAACAACGTCTTTTGCGTTGTTTCTGATTCTGTATGTAATATCCGCTTGATGTGGAAAGTGAATTTTTTTTTAGTTTTTCATGGAAAAGGATCCGAAAAGCTGGATATAGCATGCCCTTTGAAAGACTTTGGAAAAAAGATGTGCTGTGGGTAGTTATTGTTGGACGAAAAGTGGGATCGTGGGAGTTCTAAAAAAAGATGACTTATGTTGAGAATTGAAAACGATTTTGACTATATAACTGTTAGATGTAGCCTATATCGGGTTATGAATATTAAAAGCAGTTTTAGTTTGCATAGTTTGTACATTAATTTTTTTTGAAATTCAAATTCAAATACTCACTAATTTTACCTAACTTAACTAATTTATCCTAAAATTGCGACATGTCATTTTCTTAATGAAACACTTGGCAAATTCGCATGGCAGACTTCTTTCTTTTTAATAATAGATAGATTTGAAAGACTTTGGAAGAAAGATGTGTTGCGGGTAGTTATTGTTGGATGAAAAGTGGGATCGTGGGTGTCACGATCCAATTTCGGAGTCGTGATGGCGCCTGTCGTGAAACCAGACAAGTCGCCCTTTTTAACTAAACTAAATTCAGTTTCCAGTAAAAATACAATTTTAAACGAATTTATTGATAATACTAAGCATCTGAAGTTTAAAAACAATATTTGAAAAACTAAATTTAAACCTCCAACCCCAATCCGGCGGCACTCAGTCAAGAGCTGCTATATATATAAAAATAAAGAATGAAGAAATAGACAACATAGTCTCAAAATAAATGCAACAGGTGGAATAAGGAAGAGAAGACGAGGTCGCGATCGCACGCTGCTACCTCGACAACTTCAATAAAAACTCCGACAGTTGCTCAATATCCACTACCGGGTCCCGGTGTACCTGGATCTGCACACAAGGTGCAGGGGGTAACATGAGTACACCAACTCAGAAGTAACGAACCCAAACTATGGGCTGAGAGGTAGTAACGGACAAAACCTCAGAAATTATAATAAACAATATACAGAAAATAGACATGCTAACAGTTTATCAGAATGAGTAAATATGTCAAGTATACCAGTATACTCTACATGCCATCATAAAAATATATGTATTAAACTAATGTGGATATGCACATAGTGCTCACAACTCTCCCACAAAAGTCCACTTAGTACTATATATGGCTCTCAGGCCCAGGGAAGTTCCATCCCGGAATATGCATAAACACCGGTGACCGTAGTCACTCTGTACTGAGGAAAAAGGCCAATCCAGCCCCACGGAGAAAGTCAATCTCCGGAATACAACACTCGGACAAGATCCATGCCCAGGGACGATCCATCCCTCACATAACATCCACTTCGGACAAGATCCATGTCCAGGGAAGATCCATCCCTCACATCAATGCGCTCACTGGGGGTGTAAAGACTCCGGAGGGGCCCTAGTGGCCCAAGCGCCATATCAAGCCAACGAAGGCATGATTTAATATCGTTGTGGTGTGCAGTCCAATCTCATAACTGTCTCAATAACAGGCTCTCGGCCTCACTCAGTCATTACTCTTCAGTCTCACTCACATAGATCACAGATGCATCCATCAGCCCGAAACAACGATAAGTATGCATATAATTAACAATACTGAGACTGAGATATGAAGTGATATGCTATAACATGACTGAGTATATGAAATCAAATAATCACAAATGAGACAGTAATATACGACCACTCGGGTCTCAACATTTTCGGCGTGAAGCGTAGCATTTATACTTAACATGATTTCTAACATATTTACAATTACCACATTAGTAGAAGCACAAATATCATCATGGAATAATCACTAAGCGGTGTCATGGGATAAGCCAGGCCACAAATACTAGGTGCACGCCCGCACGCCCGTCACTTGGCATGTGCGTCACCTCAACAATAGTCATAAATCATTTAGATCGGGGTTTCGAACCCTTAGAACCAAGTTTGGAAACGTTACTTACCTCAAAACCGGAAAAAATACTATTCTGCAGTGCATTTTTCTCTAAATCCGGCCTCTGAGTGCTCCAAATCTACCAAGTTCAGATTTTTATCATCTAATTATGCTTAAGGAATGAATCCCAATTGAAAAGTACCAATTTTAGCTCAAAATCCGAAATTAGTCAAAACCCAACCCCCGGGTCCGCATCTCAAAACTCAGATATTTTTATACCAAACTATTCTTCATCATCTCACGAGTCCGTACATATAAAGAACACTAAAATCGGAGTTCGTTTGACCCCTCAAATCGATTCCTAAAGGTCTCATAATCTCAAGCCCTAAACCTCCTCTTTCTACTGATTTTCATGAATTAATTGTTGAGATTGTGTTCTATAATCACCCATAAAAGAGTTTTAATGATCAAAACACTTACCTCTGTGAAAGACACTGATTTCCCTCTTCAAAAATCGCCTCAAGAGCTCCCGTTCAAAGATGGTGTTAAAAGGTCTAATGTTCGCGGAGGGTTTTAATTTATACTTTCTGCCCAGGGGTTTCGCACCTGAGGCCAATGTCTCGCACCTGCGGTCAAAACAACCACACCCGCGACTTTTCACTAAACTTCCTATCTCCGCACCTGCGACTTTTCACTAAACTTCCTATCTCCGCACCTGCGACTCACATTCAGCACCTGCGACTTCGCAGGTGCGGCCCACTATCCGCATCTACGATCTCTTCCCTGGCTGGCCAAGTCTCGCACCTGCGGATCCTCTTTCCACTCCTGCGGGCCCCCACCTGCGATGACCCATCCGCAGGTGCGGTTACACCAGCACCAGCAACTTCAGCCGCAATACAAGCTGATGCGTGGCTAGAATCCATAGTTTTAAGCATTATGCACCTTACATTTTGTGTGCTTTTGTGGTAAAAATACATGTTATATGTGCATAATGGAGTCTATTTTATGTGTAGGTGAATTGGATAAGGAAGCTGAGCTAAATGGGTGCATAAACGTCAAAAATAGGCTCAAGAGTCGAAAAGGAATGACCCGCGCCATAGCCGGGCGTTTTAGCCCAAAAGCCTGGCCTACCCAGGCGTTAGTCGGGCGTTTCAGCCCAAATGCCAGCCATGCCCAGGAGTTAATGGGGCGTTAGAGCCCAAACGTCTGGCCTAACCAGGCTTTAGCTGGGCGTTTGGGGCTTAAAGCCTGGGGTCCCTGGTCCGGTAAATTCCGACTTTTGAAGGTTTTAAGTGTTTCCTGGTTGGAATAGAAGCCTCCTACACGTTTAGGGTTGGTCCCAAACATATAAATAGACCCAAAAATATAACTTTTAGGGGAGGATGCCATTTTTGGAGAGAATATACACACAAGATCATTGAGGAAGCAAAGGATTATCAGTTTTCTTCATCTTATTCTAGTATTTTTCATTTATGCAAAACTTATGCAATTGTTTAATTCGAGCATGAGTGGCTAAACACCCATTGTTCTGGGGTTGTGGTTATCCATGAATATTTTTATTCGACATTAACTTAACCTTGATTATAGTTCGCTCAATATATGGTTGTTTCTTCAATTCTGCGTTTAATTGCTTAATTGTTTGGCCAGCAATTTGGTTCTATATACTCTCTATGTTATGCTTGGGAAAGCCGTATATAGATTAGAGAAAAATTGAAGAGAGCGCGATCTTAACCCTTCAGGGGAGCGGATTTGTGGTTAGGATATGAATATACCTAGTCATCGTGCTTAATTAAACATTGTAATCGTAGTGCGTTCTAATAGATTAATTTCATAGGAATATGGGCGTTAAATCTATTGAGAATAGGCGAGTAGTATTTCAGGAGAAGGCTACGAGAGAAATTATCGATTAATTAGCAACCGTGAGTGAATTATATGAAGGGGAGAGTTAATTAGAATTCAATACGAGTGGTGAATTGATAAAAACCCTGGAATATTTGTCTCTATTGAATACACAATAATACTCTCGTTACTTGATAATTAGTTCATATAATCGTAGAATAAATTAGTTACATTCCTCGATTTTGTTTTGGCTCGATTAAATAACAATTAGAGTGATTCAACAAGTAGTTTATGCAAGTCCCTGTGGGTTCGACATTTGATTTAACATTATATTACTTGCTACGACCACGTATACTTGCGTGTGCGTTTGGGACCAACAAGTTTTTGGCGCCGTTGCCGGGGACTTGAATATAGACTACTTTTCAGTTACTTGCTTTAATTGTTATTTCATTGAGTCTAACATCACGTGATTTTTGCTCTAATCTCAGGAACTTCGAGTGAATGCGTAGGGTCAGAAGCCAGGATAGACTTGACGGCTTTGACCCCGAACCTGAGAGATCATTTCACAGGAGATTGCGAGAAGCAAGAGATACATACAATATTCAGGACTTCATCCTATTTCCTGTGAACATGGCAGAGGAACAACACATGGCTATTTAGGAGGTGGCAATGCCCAATATAGCTAATGTCACCTCCAGCATCGTGAAGCCCAGAATCACTGGGCATTTTGAGTTGAAATAGAGCATGATCCAACTACTTCATGCAAACGGTCCATTTTTGGGTCTTCCACACGAGGACCCACAACAGCACATTCTGAACTTCTTGGAGATTAGTGATACTTATATCACTAACGGGGTCATGCCAGATTATGTGAGGCTCACGCTTTTCCCATTCTCTATATTGGGCGAAGCAAAGCGTTGTCTGAAGGCAGAACCAGTTAATTCCATCACAACATGGAACGATCTGGCGAGAAAATTTCTGGCAAGGTTTTTCCCTTCAGGAAAGACCGCAAAGATCAAGAGTGAGATAGTCTCCTTTACACAGAAAACAGGTGAATCGTTATATTCAGCATGGGAAAGATTCAAGGGGCTACTCATAGACTGTCCTCATCACAATCAGATAAACGAGGTGTTAGTTCACACTTTCATTGAGGGGCTCCATCCGCAAACAAAAATTGTGATAGATGCAGCAGCCGGAGGTCAGGTGTTGGAGAAGAATTATGATGAAATATTTGCATTACTGAATAAATT
>ML397117.1:20686-43044 GCA_005239525.1 Nicotiana knightiana
GAGTACTCAGCATAACTACAGGCATCCAGCACCTCAACAACAGTACAAACCACTGCAGGATGAACCATCAGCAAGCCTTGAGGAGATTATGAAGAGAATGATGAATGACCAACTTGATTTCAATAAGAAAATAATGGCTGATCACCAAGCCCAGACTATAGCGATGAGAAACTTAGAACGTCAAGTGGGGCAACTCGCCAGTTCTCAAAATACCCGACCAACGGGGGCTCTTCCAAGTGATGCTAAAGCTAATCCTAAATCATATGTTAGCGCTATATCATTGAGGAATGAGAAGGAATTGGAAGAAGTTCAGTCCAAGAAGAGGAAGCAAGTAACTTTTGATGAGGAACCAATCACTATTGAATCAACATCAGACAACCCGAAAGAATCAGATAAGCCAGCAAAGGAGGCGGTGGCTGAGCAACCCCCACCAATTGTTGCGAGACCACCCCTCCATTCCCTAAAAGGTTGCAAAAGGTGAAAGATAATTCCACATACAAAAAGTTTCTTGACCTCTTGAAGTAGGTACAAATTAATATTCCACTGGTAGACATTTTGCAAGAGGTACCCAAATATGCTAAATACATCAAGGACATTGTGGCAAATAAACGGAGGCTGACTGAGTTCGAAACTGTGGCACTCACGGAGGAAGTTAGCTCAAGAATTCAAAACAAGCTACCTCAGGAATTAAAAGATCCGGGTAGTTTTACTATCCAAATCTCAATTGATAAGCATGTAGTCGGGAGAGCTTTGTGCGATCTTGGGGCAAGTATTAATTTGATGCTGCTATCTATGTTCAAGCAATTGGGGTTGGGTGAACCACACCCAACAACAGTGATTTTACAATTGGCTGATCGTTCCCTTGCTCATCCAGATAGAGTAATTGAAGATATGTTGGTTCAGGTGGGTTCCTTCATATTCCCAGTTGATTTCATTATCTTGGACTATGAGCCTGATCAGAAAGTCCCATTTATTTTGGGGCGTCCATTCCTAGCTACGGGCCAAGCTTTCATCGATGTGTGTGAAGGGAAGATGACAATGCGAGTTGGTGATCGAGTGGAGGTGTTTAATGTTTATAAGGCACTCAAGTTACCTGTCCATTATGAACAGCTATCCATGATTACTGTAGTGGAAAGCAAATCGGAGGCAATGGTTCCATACATGAGTCATGTTGACCCCCTTGAGCAAGTGTTAGTTGGGGATGAAGAATACTGTGGGGATGAAACAAGGGGAGACATTGAGAAAGCTTTTGAAGTATCTTGCAGTTACCTCCACGGGTTAGGAAAATTTGAAGAGTTGAACAAGCCTGTTACTCTAATCCCTCCTAAGCCATCTATTGAAGAAGCTCCAAAGCTGGAACTCAAACCTTTTCCAGGACATTTACGTATGCTTATTTGAGGAACTCTGAGACATTGCCCGTAATCATCTCATCCAGCCTGACCCATACACAAGAATATAAATTGCTTAGGGCACTTCGTGAGCACAAAAAGGCGATTGGGTGGACCATTGCAGATATTAAAGGAATCAACCCATCATTTTGTATGCATAAAATCTTTTTGGAAGATGGACATCGCCGAGTGTTGAGCAGCAAAGAAGGCTAAATCCCATCATGAAAGAAGTGGTGAAGAAAGAAGTAATAAAATTGCTAGATGCAGGTATCATTTTCCCTATTTCTGACAACAACTGGGTGAGCCCGGTTCAATGTGTCCCCAAAAAGGGAGGGATGACCGTGATTGAGAATGAGAAGAATGAGCTAATTCCTACCCGCACTGTTACGGGGTGGAGAGTTTGCATTGATTATCGAAGGCTAAACAAAGCAACCCGCAAGGATCACTTTCCGCTCCCATTCATTGATCAAAGGCTGGACAAATTAGCAGGGCATGAATATTATTGCTTTCTGGATGGGTATTCAGATTACAATCAAATTGTCATATGCCTAGAGGATCAGGAGAAGACCACGTTTACTTGCCCTTATGGCACCTTCGCCTTCAAGCGAATGCCATTTGGTCTTTGTAATGCGCCAGCCACCTTCCAGAGATGCATGATGGATATTTTCACTGACATGGTGGAAAAATTCGTATAGGTATTCATGGACGACTTCTCAGTCTTTGGGTCATCCTATGATGATTGTTTGAAAAATCTGAGCATGGTGTTGGCCCATTGTGAAGAAACGCATCTGGTGTTAAATTGGGAGAAGTGTCACTTTATGGTGCAGAAAGGTATCGTTTTGAGTCATAGAATATCTAAAAGCGACATCGAAGTTGATAAGGCAAAAGTGGAGGCAGTTGAAAAACTACCTCCACCAATTTCAGTGAAGGGCATCCGGAGTTTCTTGGGACACGCAGGATTTTATAGGCGCTTTATTAGAAATTTTTCTAAAATTGCTACTCCGTTGTGCAGGTTGCTAGAAAAAGATGTCAAGTTCAATTTTGATGCATCCTGCCTGAAGGCATTTGAGGAGCTCAAAAAGAAATTGNGAGTACCATTTGAACTTATGTGTGATGCAAGTGATCATGCAATTGGGGCAGTACTAGGCCAAAGGAAGGACAATGTGTTTTATTCCATCTACTATGCGAGTAAGACCCTCGATGATGCACAACAAAATTACACCACCACTGAAAAGGAGCTATTAGCTATGGTGTGGGCCTTTGAAAAATTCCGGGCATACTTGGTGGGCATGAAAGTTATTGTCAACACAGATCACGCAGCAATCAGATACTACTTTACAAAGAAAGAATCTAAAGCTAGATTAATGCGCTGGATTTTATTATTGCAGGAATTTGATGTGGAGATAAGAGACCGAAAGGGCACCGATAACCAAGTAGCTGACCATCTGTCAAGGCTGGAAAATCATGATCATGTTGAGGAGGGTGGAGATATTAAAGAAGTCTTTCCTGATGAGCAACTTCTTGCTATAACTCAAGACCCTCCTCCGTGGTATGCCGATTATGTGAACTATCTGGTGAGTCGGGTACTTCCCCCGAAAATAGAATCTGAAGCAAGGAAGAGGTTTTTACACGATGTGAAATTTTACTACTGGGATGAGCCCTATTTGTACAAAGAATGTGGTGATCAGTTAATGAGGAAATGTATTCCTGACATAGAAGTGGAACGGGTGTTGTACAATTGTCACGCATCACCATATGGAGGCCATCATGGTGGCGATCGAACAACAGCGAAAGTGCTACAATCTGGGTTCTTTTGGCCAACACTATTCAAATATGCCCACGCATTTGTTAAAAAGTGTGACCAGTGCCAGAGAACAGGAATGATAACAAGGAAGCACGAGATGCCTTTGAATAATATCTTGGAGGTAGAGATTTTTGATGTATGGGGGATAGACTTTATGGGTCCATTCCCATCATCCAGGGAAAATAAATACATTTTGCTGGCAGTTGACTACGTGTCGAAATGGGTGGAGGCAATTGCATTGCCAACGAATGATGCCATGGTTGTCGCTGCGTTTGTGAAGAAGAATATATTCTCCAGATTTGGTACTCCATGGGCCTTGATTAGTGATGAAGTAACCCATTTTTGCAATCAGTTGTTGAATAACCTTTTAGCTAAATATGGGGTGTGTCATCGAGTTGCAACAGCATATCACCCTCAAACTAGTGGCCAAGCAGAGGTATCCAATAGAGAAATCAAGAAAATACTAGAGAAAACCTTGAGTGTGAACAGGAAGGATTGGGCTGCTGAGTTAGACGATGCCTTATGGGCATACAGAACAGCGTACAAAACACCAATTGGGGCATCACCGTACAAGCTGGTCTATGGGAAGGCATGTCACTTGCCTTTGGAGCTTGAACACAAGGCGTATTGGGCCATCAAGAAGCTAAACATGAACCTTGAAACCGCGGGTGAGAAAAGATTGTTGCAGTTGGATGAATTGGATGAGCTTAGGTTGCACTCATACGAAAATGCCAAACTTTACAAAGAAAAGACCAAGAGATGGTATGACAAACATATAAATCCGCGTCATTTTGATCCAGGCCAACAAGTATTATTATTCAATTCTAGGCTTAGATTATTTCCTGGGAAGCTGAAATCGAGATGGTCAGGCCNATGAGGCGAGATTCTGCGTCGTGCCGCGACGTTAAATCAGGCGCTTCATAGGAGGCAACCTATTAACTTGTTGTAATCGTCGGGCCACGACGTAAACTAAGGCGCTTATTGGGAGGCAACCCAATGCTGAGTTCAATATTAGAATAGCTAGAAGTAGTTCTTGTAATTATAGGTACTAACGAGCTTGGGAATGCATTCGGGGGTTAAGGAGCAGTGTGCTAGCATGACGGAACGCCTGGCTAAAGCCAGGGGGCCCGGACGATAAGCCCCTAACGCATGGCTAATGCCAGGGGAGACCGGGTGAGAAGCCTCTAACGCCAGGTTGGTCTGGGATTTTTAGCTCTAACGCCAGGTTGGTCTGGGCTTTTTAGCTCTAACGCCTGGCTAACGCCAGGGTGCCCAAAATTTATGACTAAAACACACATTAAATGCCAGGTATGTTCCACTTCTTATTTATTTCATCTCCCAACTCTCTCTGAAGAAAGGGTTTACTCCCAAGAACACCACTTCATCCGACAAACACACAACAAGTTCACAGCACACACATCTTCACCCGAACAACAAGTTCACAGCACACACATCTTCACCCAAATCTGCACAATTTTGATTTCGTGGGCCACTTTATCCGACAAACACACATCAAGCGTTGAGGGAAAAAATGATGCTCCCCAGAAGAGCTACATGCAAAGTAAAGGCCACGTCTTCGGCCCCAGCAAAAAAGAAAAGCAAAACCCCCACCACCTCAGAAGAAAAGAAAAAGGGGAGATGCTACTTATAGCATGACTAGTGAGGAAGCAGTAGCGGCTGTCGCTGCTATGAGACAACAGCCTGTTGGTCAACGGGAATATGGTATCAACAACATACCAGTACAATCTAGGAAATGGTATGCACGCTGCAAACCAAAGCATGTTCACCCTGAGGGGGCCATTAAACAAGGGAGTCTGAGAACAAAATTCCCAGCGATTTGGAGGAGCATCCATGAGTTGGGTTTAGGATATGTGTTCAGGCACAATGGTCACATCAACTTGAACTTAGTCTGGGAATTCTATGCAGGGTTCGACCCTGAGGACAAGGAGGGATTGGTGCCAATTCATGGGCACTTGGTGGATTTTTCGGCCAAGGCCATATGCAATTTTCTGGGTGCACCAAATGTTCCGGTGGATCCTCTAGAGCAATTCATCCGCCATCCCAACTATAGAGAGGTGAGGCACACACCGCGTGGGGTTGAGTCCAGGGCTGCTTGGATTCGGGATAGAGCCACAAATCGCCATAAAAGGTTTCCCAAGAAGAAATGAAGGCTGAAACCCAGGTGTGGCTTAAAGTGATTAATGCACAGATACTACCATGCAATCATGACACCTTAATCATCCGAGGGAGTATTTGTTTGCTCTACTTCCTCATGACGGGGCAGAGAGTGAATGTGGGACATCTGATGCGATATCAAATGGGGTTGGTGCGGTCCAGCAATAGAATTGATCGAATACCATTCCCAAATTTCCTGACTCAGTTCCTGCTAAATGAGAATGTAGCAGTTGATCCCAGCTTTGACCATACCATTGATCAAATTGCACAAGAGACTGACATCACTGGCTTAAGACTGAAGGAAGAGTCTTCACTGACCACTGCAAAGCGCAATGTGCAGGATGATGGCTTCATGGCCAATCTTTATGGGGTGATGGATTTTCAGTTGCGAATAGGAGGTCGGCCAGCGTCAGTTGATGATAGAGATGAGTTGGATCAGAGATACCCGCTCAATGCTCAAGATCAACAGATGATTGAAGTAGGTGAGGGATACATGCTCCCAGATGATGAGGATATCAACACATCTGACGATTCTGGTGCAAAGCCGATGCGCTCAGATTAGGAAGATGATGAAGAAGATGAGCATGAGGAGGAATGGAGAGCGTCAGATGATGAGGACGCTGAATGATCAGGGAGTTCTTGTACCTTGTTTTCTATTACTTGTTTTGTCTTTATATGATGCACTGAGGACAATGCATGAATTAAGTGGGGTGTAAAACATACGTATTGTGGAATTGTTGTACCATATGTGGTGTCGTGTTGTAGTTTTGTATTCATGATAGTAAATGATCTTTCTTTTAAGTCTTGTAGTTGTATTTTGTTTTTATATATAAATATGTGGACTTTTCCCGACGATGGACCTCCTAGACAGTTCTCTTGAGGGAAGTAAGTGTAAAAAAAATACAAAAAAAAAAAGATTTTTATTTTAGGTACTGTAGTAATTCTCCCTTGGTTTTTCTTTGGGCCACGGTTCTTTTCCAAGGGTGTAACTTGAACCGGGTGTTAGGAAGAAACTGAGTAACTTAGAAATACCCTATGATATGTTTGATGCCGGCATATTAGATTATGACATACATAAACCAGGCTTTAATGGGGCGTTAGAGTATTTCTAGCCATGCCCAGGCGTTAATGGGGTATTTCTAGCCATGCCCAAGCGTTAATGGGGCATTAGAGCCCAAACGCCTGGCCTAACCAGGCTTTAGCTGGGCGTTTGGGGCTTAACGCTTGGGGTCCCTTGTCTAGTAAATTCTAAGTTTTGAAGGTTTTAAGTGTTTCCCGGTTGGAATAGAAGTCTCCTACACGTTTAGGGTTGGTCCCAAACATATAAATAGACCCAAAAACACAACTTTGAGGGGAGGATGCCATTTTTGGAAAGAATATACACACAAGATCATTGAGGAAGCAAAGGATTATTAGTTTTCTTCATCTTATTCTAGTATTTTCCATTTATGCAAAACTTATGCAATTGTTTAATTCTAGCATGAGTGGCTAAACACCCATTGTTCTGGGGTTGTGGTTAGCCATGAATATTTTTATTCGACATTAACTTAACCTTGATTATAGTTAGCTCAATATATGGCTGTTTCTTCAATTCTGCATTTAATTGCTTAATTTTTTGGCCAGCAATTTGGTTCTATATACTCTCTATGTTATGCTTGGGAAAGCCGTATATAGATTAGAGAAGAATTGAAGAGAGCGCGATCTTAACCCTTCAGGGGAGCGGATTTGTGGTTAGGATAGGAATATACCTAGTCACCGTGCTTAATTAAACATTGTAATCGTAGTGCGTTCTAATAGATCAATTTCATAGGAATATAGGCGTTAATCTATTGAGAATAGGCGAGTAGTATTTCAGGAGAAGGCTACGAGAGAAATTATCGATTAATTAGAAACCATGAGTGAATTATATAAAGGGGAGAGTTAATTAGAATTCAATACGAGTGGTGAATTGATAAAAACCCTGGAATATTTGTCTCTATTGAATACAGAACAATACTCTCGTTACTCGATAATAAGTTCATATAATCGTAGAATAAAATAGTTACATTTCTGGATTTTGTTTTGGCTTGGCTTGGCTCAATTAAATAACAATTAGAGTGATTCAACAAGTAGTTTATGCAAGTCCCTGTGGGTTCGACATTCTATTTAACATTATATTACTTGCTACGACCACGTATACTTGCGTGTGCGTTTGCGACCAACACAAGCACTCCAAACTCCCCGTTAATAACTCAAAACCATCCCGAGCCGCTTGGGACCCCAACCAAACATACCAACACCTCATATATGATCATTCAAACTCAGTTGCACTCCCGAAACACTAAAAATAACATCAAAACACTAGAATCACATCAAATTCAAGCCTAAGAACTTTGAAATTTCTAGAATCCTCCAACGATGTCGAAACTACCCAAAACAACTCCGATTGACCTGGAATTTTGCAGACATATTCAAAATGACATTACAAACCTGTTCCGACTTCTGGAATTCCATTCTGACCTTGATAGCCTATTTTCCACTGCCGACCGAAAATCGCCAAAAACTAACTTTTGCCAATCCAAGCCTAATTCTACACCGAACATCACAAAAATATTCTGAACACACTCCTATGTCCCAAATCACCTACCGAAGCTATCCGAGCCATAAAATCCGTATTCCGAGGTCGTTTCCTAATAAGTAAACTCTCAGTTGACTTTTCCAAATTTAAGGTTATTTTTAAAGACTAAGCGACTAAACTCTCACTACAACCATTCCAATTTCAATCCTACCAATTCTAACACATCAATAACAGTATAACCAACCTATGACAAGTCACAAACATTAATTATAATGCAAGTTCTACGTAATGATCGACCGGTTCATTACATTCTCCCCCTCTTAAACAAATATTCGTCCTCGAACGTGCCAAAGGTTGTTCCAAAAGCCATCAACCGCTGAATAACCTTACCATTCACATACCCGAGTCTCTAGACCCCCAATAGGTACCACACACAACTGACACACACGGTCTGTAACAACAATATCCCCCACAAGGTGCGAGTACATGAACAAATGTAACAAAAGATTCACAGGGCGTATCCAGAGAATGGGCTAAATTATGATGAACATGTGAATATGAAAAATCGGAATCAATTAAAAACTTAAGCTTCTCGCGACAGACTGAAACAATACCTGGAATCACGGCATCAGAAGCCATTTCATCCGGTCTAGCTGAGAATGCGTAAAATCGGGCCTGATCACCACCGGATCGACCTCCCCCTCTTGGGCGACCCCTACCTGCCTGACCCCCACCTCTAGCTGCCTGGGCGGGCGGTGCAGCTAGTGATTCTGAAATCGCGGGCTGAATCCTCTCCTAATAAGTACCTCTCGCAAGACTAGGGCAAAACCTCTTAATATGGCCCACATCTCCACACTCGAAGCAACCTCTATCGGAGAATGGCACTGGGGATTGAAGGGAACTCCTAGCACCAGGATAACCACTAGAAAAACCAGGCATAGATGAACTCTGAACCGATGGTGCCCAAGATGAACTCTGAACTGGCAGGGCACTGAAATATGGTTGCACCTGATGCGAACTATGAGGATCGTGACCAACTGATCCACCAAGATAACCTGAGAGACTTGGCTGAGCCTGCCTGAATGGACGGCCTCCGCATGGCTGAGGCTTCCCCCCTTAAGGAACCCCACCAAAAATCCCAGATCC
Organism: Nicotiana knightiana; assembly: GCA_005239525.1. Lineage (NCBI taxonomy): Eukaryota > Viridiplantae > Streptophyta > Magnoliopsida > Solanales > Solanaceae > Nicotiana > Nicotiana knightiana. The sequence continues at coordinate 29,757 of ML397117.1, forward strand.
TCGAGACCTCTTGGCCTCCCTCTCGATCCACTTCTGGCGGTGAACCGACTCAATCTCTCTGGCAATGTCAACCACCTCCTCGAAAGAAGCACCAGATACCCTTTCCCTAGTCAGAAAAATCCGAAGCTGATAAGTGAGGCCCTCAACGAACCTCCTGATTCTCTCCCTGTCCGTGGGAACTAGACAAACAACATGACGGGCCAATTCGGAGAACCTCATCTCATACTGCATCACTGTCATGTCCTCCTGGCGCAACTACGCGAACTCCCTACACAGCTCCTCTCTGAGGGACTGCGGTATATGCTTCTCCAGGAATAGAATGGAGAACTGACGCCAGGTAAGGGGCGCTGCATCAGTAGGTCTACGCCTCTCATAGGCCTCCCACCAAGCGAGTGCAGCTCCTGCGAACTGAAAGGTAGTAAATGGGACCCCACTTGCCTCCAGTATCCCTGCTGTGCGAAGGATCCTCTGACACTTGTCCAAAAAGCCCTGGGCGTCCTCGCCCTCAGTACCACTAAAAATCAGAGGTTGGAGTCTATTAAACCTCTCTAACCTGCACTGCTCGTCATCTGCTAAAGCGGGACCACAAAATCTTGGGTTGGGGCAACCGACTGGACTGGGACTGTCCCAGGTGTCTGAAGCCCATGAGTAACTTGCTCAGGTGTCAGGGCAGCTGGAGTTTGAGTGCCTCCCTCGGCCTGAGAAGTAGCAGCAGTAGTAGACACGGCGACGGCCTGTGCCAGGCTGGTGCACACCGTCAAAATCTAGGCTAGGGTCTCCTGAAGACCCATAATCACAATGGGCACTACTGGTGCCTGAGCCTCTCCCACTGGGACCTCAACTGCGGGGACCTGATCATGAGTAGTGGGAAGGTCCACAGGTACTGTCCCGACTGCTTAGCGGGTTGCATCCCTTCCTCTGCCACGGCCTCGACCACGACCTCGACCTCCAGCTGGTCCTGCTGGTGTCTGATTACCACTATTGGTAGCACGAGTCCTCACCATCTGTGAGAGGATGAAAACAACATAAGTTTAGTTCGAGAATTCAACAGAGTCGCACGACAGAATTCAATAATGTGGGATTCTTCCTAAGGGTTCTGTAGCCTCTCGAAGATAAGTACAGACGTCTCTGTACCAACCTGCAAGACTCTACTAAACATGTCATGACTGGTGAGACCTATTTAACCTAGCGCTCTGATACCATCTTGTCATGACCCAATTTCAGAGTCGTGATGGCGCCTGTCGTGGAACCAGGCAAGCCGCCCTTTTAACTAAGCTAAATTCAGTTTCCAGTAAAAATACAATTTTAATTAAATTTATTGATAATACTAAGAATCTGAAGTTTAAAAACAATAATTGAAAAACTAAATTTAAACCTCCAACCCCGGATCCGGTGTCACTCAGTCATGAGATGCTATATATACAAAAATAAAGAATGAAGAAATGGACAACATAGTCTCAAAATAAGTGCAACAGGTGGAATAATGAAGAGAAGACGAGGTCGCGATCGCCAACCGCTACCTCGACAACTCCAATGAAAACTCTGACAGTTGCTCAATATCCACTACCGGGTCCCGGTGTACCTAGATCTACACACAAGGTGTAGGAGGTAATGTGAGTACACCAGCTCAGAAGTAACGAAACCAAACTATGGGCTGAGAGGTAGTGACAAACAAAACCTCAGAAATTAAAATAAACAATATACAGAAAATAGACATGCTAACAGCTTATCAGAATGAGTAAATATGCTAAGTATGCCAGTATACTCTATATTCCATCATAAAAATATATATATTAAACCAGTTGTGGATATGCACATAGTGCTCACAACTCTCCCGCAGAAGTCCACTCAGTACTATATATGACTCTCAGGCCCAGGGAAGTTCAATCCCGGAATATGCATAAACACCGGTGACCGTAGTCACACCGTACTGAGGGAAAAGGCCAATCCATCCCCATGGAGAAATTCCATCTCCGAAATACAACACTCGGACAAGATTTATGCCCAGGGATGATCCATCCCTCACATAATATCCACTTCGGACAAGATCCATGTCCAGGGAAGATCCATCCCTCACATCAATGCGCTCACTGGGGTGTAAAGACTCTGTAGGGGCCCTAGTGTCCCAAGAGCCATATCAAGCCAACGAAGGCATGATTTAATATCGCTACGGTGTGCATTCCAATCTCATAACTGTCTCAATTACAGGCTCTTGACCTCACTCAGTCATTACTCTTCAGCCTCACTCACATGGATCACAGATGCATCTGTCAGCCCGAAACAATGATAAGTATGCATATAATTAACAATACTGAGACTGAGATATGAAGTTATATGCTATAACATGACAGAGTATATGAAATCAAATAATCACAAAATGAGACAGTAATATACGACCACTCGGGTCTCAGCATTTTCGACGTGAAGCCTAGCATTTATACTTAACATGATTTCTAACATGTTCACAATTACCACATTAGTAGAAGCACATATATCATCATGGAATAATTACTAAGCGGTGTCATGGGATAAGCCAGGCCACAAATACTCGGTTCACGCCCGCACGCCCGTCACCTCAACAATAGTCATAAATCATTTAGCTCGGGGTTTCGAACCCTCAGATCCAAGTTTGGAAACGTTACTTACCTCAAAACTGGCTAAAACACTATTCCGCAGTGCCTTTGCCTCTAAATCCGGCATTTGAGTGCTCCAAATCTACCAAGTTCAGATTTTTATCATCCAATTATCCTTAAGGAATGAATCCCAATTGAAAAGTACCAATTTTAGCTCAAACCCCGAAATTAGTCAAAACTCGACCCCCCGGACCGCGTCCCGAAACTCAGAAATTTTTATACCAACTGTTCTTCATCATCTCACGAGTCCGTACATATAAAGAACACTAAATTCGGAGTTCGTTTGACCCCTCAAATCGATTCCTAAAGGTCTCATAATCTCAAGCCCTAAAACTCCTCTTTCTACTGATTTTCATGAATTAATTACTGAGATTGTGTTCTATAATCACCCCTAAACGAGTTTTAATGATTAAAACATTTACCTCTATGAAGAACACTGATTTCCCTCTTCAAAAATCGCCTCAAGAGTTTCTTCCCGTTCAAAGATGGTGTTAAAAGGTCTAATGGTCGCAGAGGGTTTTAATTTATACTTTATGCCCAGGGGTTCCGCACCTGCGGCCAATGTTTCGCACCTGCGGGACCGCACTTGCGGTAAAAAAAATTGCACCTGCGACTTTTCACTAAACTGCCTATCTCCGCACCTGCAACTCACATTCCGCACCTGCGACTTCGCAGGTGTGGCCCACTATCTGCATCTGCGATCTCTTCCATGGCTGGCCAAGTCTCGCACCTGCGGAGCCTCCTTCCGCTTCTGCGGACCCGCACATGCGATGACCCATCTGCAGGTGAGGTTACACCAGCACCAGCAACTTCAACCGGAATACAAGCACTCCAAACTCCCCGTTAACCACTCAAAACCATCCCGAGCCCCTCGGGACCCCAACCAAATATACTAACACCTCATATATGATCATTCAAACTCAGTTGCACTCCCGAAATACTAAAAATAACATCAAAACACCATAATCACATCAAATTCAAGCTTAAGAACTTTGAAATTTCTAGAATCCTCCAATAATGTCGAAACTATCCAAAACAAATCCGATTGAACTGAAGTTTTGCAGACATATTCAAAATGATATTACGAACATGTTCCAACTTCTGAAATTCCATTCCGACCCCGATATCCTATTTTCCACTGCCGACCGGAAATCGCCAAACACTAACTTTTGCCAATTCAAGCCTAATTCTACACCAGACATCACAAAAATATTCTGAACACAATCCTAAGTCCCAAATCACCTACCGAAGCTATCCGATCCATAAAATCCGCATCCGAGGTCGCCAATAAGTAAACTCTCAGTTGACTTTTTCAACTTTAAGGCTATTTTTAAAGACTAAGCGACTAAACTCTCACTACAACCATTCCGATTTCAAGCCTACCAACTCTAACATATAAATAACAGTATAACCAACCTATGACAAGTCACGAACAATAATTATAATGCAGGTTCTACGTAACGACCGACAGAGTCGTTACAGTGGGAGTTCCAAAAAAGATGACTTATGTTGAGAATTGAAAATGATTTTGACTATATAACTGTTAGATGTAGCCTATATCGGGTTGTGAATATTAAAAGCAGTTTTAGTTTGCATTGTTTGTACATTAATTTTTTTTGAAATTCAAATTCAAATACTCACTAATTTTACCTAACTTAACTAATTTATCCTAAAATTGCCACATGTCATTTTCTTAATGAAACACTTGGCAAATTCGCATGGCAGACTTCTTTCTTTTTAGTAATAGATAAATTGTAAAAAATTACAGTGCAATAAATAATTATCACAACACTACAAGAAATTGGATAATTAGTGGCGACATTTAGCAGCAACCCTATAAGTTGCTACAAAATGTATATTATCAGCAACGACTTTAAAAGTCGTCACAATTTTACAATATTTAGCAGCGACTATTTATAGATGGCCTTTAAAGTGGCTGAAACTTTCAGTCCCGCGAAAACTAAAATTTTGGCTCCATATTTTTTGTGGGGACTTTTGTGAAATCACCACTAAATATGTATTGCAGCGACTGGGTTGCTCCTATTCCTTTTTAAAATAACAAAAGAAAATATTATAGTAAATAAAACACTAGAAATCAGTCCATACATTGTGAAGAACGGAGAAGCTCGAACATAATATCAGTAAATAGACACTCTCATCTCGAACACATCGAGTCGATGTGAAGAACAGAGAAGCGCCCAAAATCGGTTCAGGCCATTGTTTGCAAATCGAAACCCAAAATTGAGTCAGGCCATTGTTTGCACTGGGGTCTTTCGATTCAGGCACTGGGGTCTTTCGATTTAGCTGAAAATTGAGCTAGAAATCCCAATTCGAAACCCAAAACCGAGTTGTGCGAAGAAGAAGACCACTGGGGTCTTTCGATTTAGGCCATTGTTTGCACAAATTGAACATTTGATTTTGGGGTTTACTTGGAAGTGGAATCCAAAGCTTCTGTCCAAAGCTTCTTCAACTCTATAATCTCTGCCATTAAAGCAGATAATGGAAATCTTTCCAAAGCTTCTTCAACTCTAAAATCTCACCCTAATCTTCTCGTTTGAGTTCTCTCTATTGACTCAAAGCTTCTTCAACTTCAAGAACTCAAGAACTTGTACACAGCTGGGGAAGTCAAAAAAGGGCAAGAAAATATAGAAGTGAAATTTTAACAACTCAGGTATGTCAAATCCCTAATCTTTTCGTTTTTCTTTGGGGAAAGAAGTTGTTTTACTGTAATCAAGTATTTTAGTTTTTTTTTAATTTGTTGTTGTTGTAATTAGAGGCGGAATCGGAATTTTAACTAGTTCTTTTCAGTGTATGAGGGATTCTTCAGTTCAGTGTACGATGGATTGTTCTTGTTCCGAGTCGGAACTTCAAATACTCATTCAATTTCAAGGCTCAAGTATTTAAGTTCTCATGAATTATTGGGAGTTGTGATGTCGTGCCTATTCTAATTTATCTTGCTTTTAGTTATGATTACTGGTCCGATATGATTTTATCTAGTTTATATGTATTTATTTTGCTTGCTAAAATGATTTGAGATGCTTGTTCGGCAATTTACACTTATGTTTGCTATGCATACTAGTGCTACAATAGTTCCTTCACAAAATATCTTGGTTCACACTGGACAGTTCTCTTTGAGAGGAAGTCCTCACTTCATGAGTTGCTCTATTGTGAATTATGAGTATCATTCTTCTATTGATTATGATCTTATATATGTAGGATATTGGCAGTTTGCAAGGTCATCATCTGATTTTAATCTACCAACATTGAGGACACCTACATTGTTGTCCAGCAGGAGGCTCATAAGGTATGGATCATAGCCATAGTCATGTTCTGCATTTCACTTCCCAAATAATCTTAATTTTGCACTCTTGAGAAAAATGACTTTTAACTTATTTCGTACATGGATTTCCTGTGATAATCATGTATCAGAAGCATTTTGAAAGTCATGAATCTTTAGTTGGTCGTTTTGATCTAGATCTGTTTTGAACAGCTTTGTTAAAGAAAGCAGGATATTTATTTGGCAGTTGCTAGCCTGCAGTGTATACTTCTTTTGCAGTTCCTTTCACTGCTTAGTTGTGTTCCTATATATATCCTCTAGTCAAAATGACTGTTGCATTTCTCTTTTCTATTATGCATCCCCTAATTCTGCTGAAGTGAATGATCATGCTGAGATGGTTAGAATTAATTGCAGTGTTCTCTTGATTTTCTGTTTGTTTTATTCCAGTAAACAGTGAACATCAAACAGATCTCCTTGCTTGATTTGTCTTTGTCCTTTCTGGATTACAAATTTATGAGATATGTGTGGTTGCTTCTACTGTAAACATCAATGGTTCTTTTACTTTCTCAATTCCTAGCAGTTTGGTCTCTTGATCTCTGTGACCACTGTTGTGTAATGTCATCAAAGAATTTGATCTGAAAAACCACGAGAAATTGTTGCTTTGTTATGTTTGAGGTTTGATTTTGATTTTCGAAAGTCTCCAGGAGCTGATTTTGCTTTTCAAAAGTCTCCACCGATTTAATATTGATGCTGAATTTATTTGTTTTTATTGTTTGAATTATTTAGAAAGTTAGGAAAGCAATGACTTTTCAATTCTGTTACATGGAAAACTTCTGATATATTTTTCAAATCAACTAATTGTCATGTTGTTTCTAATAAGATTTTACGTTCCATAAATTCAAGCTCCGTAAGGAATACAGAACAAATATGTACATTTTTAAAATAATCTTTGATATGATATTAACTGAATAATCTTTGATATGATATTAACTGAAAATAAAAGCTGTAAATTAGAAAGAATACAAAAGAAAAGTCAGATTTGCAACAACAACACACTAGGAAATGTCACGACCCCAGTTCGCCCTCCGCGAAGATGTCGTGACGGCACCTAGTCCCTATAACTAGGTAAGCCTATCAATGCGGAATATCAACATAAGTTGCGGAATAATTAAGTAAAAACGGAACAAATCTAAAAGAAGGACTGTAAATAAATGTCGTTTGGCATATACAACCCAAAATAATACGGAAGTCCACAATACCACCCCAAAACCTGGAAACTCACGGGAACCGCAGGCTAACAGAATATAATAAACTGCTCTAACTCCAGAATGTCTATACAACTTTAAGGAAGGATAAACGTTTCACAAAAGCTGGAATAAGATAGAGACTCCTGGTCTGCGGACGCGGCAGATGTACCTCGAAGTATTTGTTGTGTCTATCAACCTCGGGGATAGTGCGCCTAAGTGGAGGTACCTGGATCTGCACATGAAAAACATGCGCAGGAAAGGGCATGAGTACACCACAACGGTACTCAGTAAGTGCCAAGCCTAACCTCGGTCGAGTAGTGACGAGGAAGGCCAGCGCCCTACTGAGGTTAAACTATATAATAGGGATTTACAGTTCGAAAACAGACAGTAAAATGAATACAGCACTGAAGTAAGACAGGTCAACAAGGCAATACAAATATAAGAACAGAGTAAACACGAAATATGAACAGCTCAATAACAATGGTAACAATGAGGATCTCCCAGGATACCGTCTTGTAGTCCTTTTCTCAACTGTCTAGTGGATCTCCCAAAATACCGTCCCATAGTCCTAAAGTAAATATGCAGGGGGATCTCGCAGGATACCGTCCCGTAGTCCCAAAGTAAATACGCAGGGGGATCTCCCGGGATACCGTCCCGTAGTTCCAAAGTAAATATGCAGGGGGATCTCCCGGGATACCGTCCCGTAGTCCCAAAGTAAATATGCAGGGGGATCTCCCGGTATACCGTCTCGTAGTCCCAAAGTAAATACGTAGGAGGATCTCCCGGGATATGGTCCCGTAGTCCCAAAGTAAATATGCAGGGGGATCTCCCGGGATACCGTCCCGTAGTCCCAAAGTAAATATGCAGGGGGATCTCCCGGGATACCGTCCCATAGTCCCAAAGTAAATACGAAGCCACAACAAAAAGACATTCAGAAATAGAGTGCAAAAATACAAGGCAACAAGTAGTTCTAGCCTAACATGCTTCACGTAGTACAATTAAAGCAACTTAAGCAAATAGGCAATTCAAGTCAACTAGGACTTTTCTAAACTAATCATAGGCTGTAATTTCAAGTAGAATAAAGGAGGTAAGGAAGAAACTCAGTCTAAATATTAAAAGTAAAATCGAATTTTCAACAATTAGCACAAGTATGCGCTCGTCACCTCACGAACAAGGCATTCAATTAACAAATATCACATCCTAAGGGGAAAGGTCCCCCACACAAGATTAGACAAGCCACTTACCTCGAACCGACTCAAAATCAGCTTGAAACCACACGTTTTCCACGAGTATCCGACTCCAAATGGCCCAAATCTATACAATTCAATTACACATCGTAAATAACATCTCATGCAACTGATTTTCACTGTTTAATTCAAGTTAAGGCGTGAAATTAAGTAAAATGACCAAAACGCCCCTCGAGCCCACATCTCGGAATCGGGTAAAAGTTATATTTTCCGGATACCCATTCACTCACGGACTCATTCAACCAGAAACAATTGAAATCCGATGCCAAAAACCCCATAAATTTTCAGAATTTCGGGTTGGGGAAATTTCATCAATTTCCTATGGTTTTCCCCCCATTTTTGATAATTAAACTAAATAAAACAACGGAGATTAATGTTCTAACAATGAATTAGGATTAGAAAATGTTACCTATGATCCTTCTTTTCAAAACCCACAGAAAATCGCCAATTCTTGAGTCCTTACACGATTTTTAGACTTATGAAATAAACTCTCGGATTTATGGAATAAAACACACAGGGATCTCGCACCTGCGGTCCCGATCACCGCACCTGCGGTACCGCACCTGCGGAAAGAGCATCACAGGTGCGGGAATCTCTTAAGTCCAACTGGGGCCGCACCTGCGGCCGTTTGGTCGCGCATGCGGTCCGGCACCTGCGGAACCCAGGTCGCACCTGCGACCACTGGTCAAATCTCCCCCTATCGCACCTGCGATCAGGCCCCACGCTCCTGCGAGTGCGCACCTGCAGAAAAACCTTCACAGGTGCGAAGACACCAGAAGAGGCCTGGTTCAGCAGTAGCTAAGTCCCAATTTTTCTCCTGCTAAGCATCTGAAATGACCTCGAGGCCCCCGGGACCTCAACCAAAATTACCAACCAACCTTAATACTTCATTCGAACTAGGTCGAGCCTTAAAAACACATCTCATAACATCAAAAACATCGATTATGCATAGGTTCAAGCCTAGTAACTTAGGAAAATTCTAGAATTCATATCCGACGCCGAAACACGTCTAAACTCATCCGAACGACCTCAAATTTTGCACACACATCCCAAAAGACATGACGGAACCACTGCAACTTCCGAAATTCCGTACCTCGGATCAAAAATTCACTATCGGGCTGGAGACTCCAAAAGTTCGAACTTCGGCATTTCAAGCCTAAATGAGCTACGGACTTCCAAAATACATTCCGAACACGCTCCCAACCCTGAAATCACCTAACAGAGCTAAAGGAACGATCGGATTTCCATTCCGAGGCCGTTTTCACACTGCTCCAACTACGGGCAACTTTCCAACACTTAAGCTCTCATTTAGGGACTAAGTGTCCCAAAACTCTCCGAAACGCAAAACCGAATGTCACGACAATTCAATTTAGCAGAAATAGACTTGGGGAAAAATAATTAATAGGGGATCGGGGCGTTAATTCTTGAGACGACCGACCGGGTCGTCACATCCTCCTACACTTAAAAATTCGTTTGTCCTCGAACGAGTATAAAGACATACCTGAAGTAGTGAAAAGATGAGGGTAACTGCTGCGCATATCCTGCTCGGCCGGCTGACCCCGCCACTGAGCCCTTACTGAAGCAACATTCTTCGACCTGAGCTTTCTGACCTACCTTTCCAATATAGCTATAGGCTCCTCAACATATGATAGATCCTTGTCCAAGTGGACTGAACTGAAATCCAAAACAGGAGACGGGTCACCGTGATACCTCCGGAGCATCGAAACATGAAATACCGGATGAACTCCTGCCAAGCTGGGAGGTAAGGCAAGCTCATAAGCAACCTCCCCAACACGCCTCAATATCTCAAAAGGGCCAATAAACCTCAGACTTATTTTCCCTTTCTTCCAAAATCTCATAATGCCCTTCATAGGCGAAACCCGAAGCAGAACCCGCTCTCCGACCATATATGAAACATCACAAACCTTCCGATCCGCATAAATATTCTGTCTGGACTGGGCTGTACGGAGTCTATCCTGAATCACCTTGACCTTCTCCAATGCATCCTGAACCAACTCTGTGCCCAATAGCATGGCCTCACCTCGCTCAAACCAACCCACCGGAGATCTGCACCTCCTACCATATAAAGCCTCATACGGTGCCATCTGAATCCTGGATTGATAACTGTTATTGTAAGCAAACTCCGCCAATGGAAGGAACTGATCCCAAGACCCTCCAAACTCAATCACACACGCACGAAGCATATACTCAAGAACTTGAATAGTGCGGTCGGACTGTCCGTCCGTCTGGGGGTGAAATGATGTGCTCAACTCCACCCTGGTACCTAACTCTTGCTGAACGACTCTCTAGAACCGTGAAGTGAACTGAGTACCTCTGTCTGAAATAATTGAAACTGGAATAACATGCAGACAAACGATCTCCCGAATATAAATCTCCGCCAACCGCTCCGATGAATAAGTAGTCAGTACCGAAATGAAATGGGCTGATTTGTTCAGCCGATCCACAATCACCCAAATAGCATCATGCTTCCTCAAAGTCTGAGGAAGTCCAACCAAAAAGTCCATGGTGATCTGCTCCCACTTTCACTCTGGAAGCTCAATCTGCTGAAGTAACCCTCTCGATCTCTGATGCTCACATTTGACCTGCTGACAGTTGAGACACTTGGCTACAAACTCCGCTATATCCTTCTTTATTCTTCGCCACCAATAGTGTTGCCTCAGATCCTGGTACATCTTCGTGGTACCCGGATGGATGGAATACCGCGAACTGTGGGCCTTAGCTAAAATCAACTCCCGAAGCCCATCAACATTGGGCACACAAATCTGGCCCTGCATCCTCAATACCCCGTCACCCCTAATGGTCACATCTCTGGCATCACCGTGCTGAACCGTGTCCTTGAGGAAAAGTAAATGAGGATCATCGTATTGCCGCTCCCTGATACGATCGAATAAGGAAGACCGAGAAACCACACAAGCTAATACCCGGCAAGGCTCAGAAAGATCCAATCTCACGAACTGACTGGCTAAGGACTGAACACTAAGGCTAGAGGCCTCTTAGCTGCATGAAGGTATGACAAAATCCCCAAACTCTCCGCCCGGGAACTCAAGGCGTCAACCACCACATTGGCCTTCCCCGGGTGGTATAATATAGTGATGTCATAGTCCTTTAGCAACTCTAACCATCTATGATGGCTCAAATTTAGATCCTTCTGCCTGAATATGTGCTGCAAACTCTGGTGATCCGTAAATATCTCACAGGGAAAACCATATAAATAATGACGCCAGATCTTCAAGTCATGAACAATGGAAGCTAACTCAAGGTCATGGACAGGGTAATTATTTTCATGTATCTTCAACTATCTGGATGCGTAGGCAATCACCCTACCGTCCTGCATCAACACCGCTCCAAGGCCGACTCGCGAGGCATCACAATAAACTGTATAAGACCCTGAACCAGTAGGCAATATCAAGATTGGGGATGTAGTCAAAGTTGTCTTGAGCTTCTGAAAGCTCGCCTCACACTCCTCTGTCCACTGAAATGGGGCACCCTTCTGGATCAATCTACTCATAGGGGCTGCAATCGATGAAAATCCCTCCACAAAAGGGCGGTAATAACCTGCCAAGCCAAGGAAACTGCGAATCTCTGTAACTGAGGATGGCCTGGGCCAACTCTGCATGACCTCTACCTTCTTCGGATCCACTCGAATACCCTTACTCGATACCACGTGGCCTAAGAATGCCACAGATTTCAACCAAAACTCACATTTTGAGAACTTTGCATACAACTTCTTCTCTCTCAGGGTCTGAAGCACTGTCCTCAGGTGCTGCTCATGATCTTCCCAACTCTGGGAGTAGACAAGAATATCATCTATGAAAACAATGACGAACGAGTCGAGATATGGCCTGAACACACTGTGCATCAAATGCATAACTGTTGCGGGGGCATTAGTCAGCCCAAATGACATAACTAGAAACTCGTAATGGCCATACCGAGTCCTGAAGGCAGTCTTCGGGATATCTGGCTCCCGAATCTTCAACTGATGGTAACCTGAGCGCAAATCAATCCTAGAAAATACATGTGCGCCCTGAAGCTTGTCAAATAGATCATCAATACGAGGCACAGGATAACGGTTCTTCACTGTAACCCTGTTCAACTGGCGATAATCAATACACATGCGCATAGAACCATCATTTTTCTTCACAAACAAGACAGGAGCACCCCCAAGGTGAAACACTGGGTCGAAAAAAAACCCTTATCAAGCAATTCTTGTAATTGATCCTTCATCTCCTTCAACTCAGGAGGAGCCATACGGTACGAAGGAGTGGAAATGGGCTGAGTGTCCGACAACAAATCAATGCCAAAATCAATGTCTCTATCGGGCGGGATGCCCGAAAGATCAACTGGAAACACATCGGGATAATCACGTACCACTGGAACTGAATCAATAGAAGGGGTATCAATACTGACATCTCTCACATAATCTAAATACGCGGCATACCCCTTCTCAACCATACGCTGAGCTCTAAGAAAAGAGATAACTCTACTGGGAGTGTGATATAAGGTACCACTCCACTCAACACGCGGAATACCTGGCATAGCCAGCGTCACGGTCTTGGCGTGACAATCAAGAATAGCATAATGGGGCGACAACCAGTCCATGCCCAAGATAATATCGAAATCCACCATATCGAGTAACAATAAATCCTCACTGGTCTCAAAACCACAAATAGTAACCAAACACGACCGATAAACACGGTCCACAACAAGAGAATCCCCCACAGGAGTAGAAACATAAACAGGAGAACCCAAAGAATCTCGGGCTATACCCAAATGCGGAGCAAAATAAGAAGACACATAAGAATACGTGGAGCCTGGATCGAATAGAACCGATGCATCTCTGTGACAAACCAGTATAATACCTGT
>ML397118.1:0-32940 GCA_005239525.1 Nicotiana knightiana
ATCTCACTGTTTCACATAAATAATGTATGCTATAAACACGGGGAAACACGTTGGGTAGGAAAGAAAAATCAGGTTCGCTTGACAGAGATCACCCAGTTGAGTGCCGGTCGCGTCCATCGATTTTGGGGCGTGACAATGGATATGTACATTATCTATATATCACCATTTTCTGTTAAGGAAGAGTATTCTCAAGCTACTACTTACCTCATAGAGCCATTTCACCTTCTAATGCGTCCTGCATCCCCTGGCATCCTCGTTATCTTGAATATGGAACAAGTAAGGGTGTTTAGACTTCATCTCCTCTTCTGCTTCCCATATCATTTCTTCCATGTTCTTGTTCCTCTACAATACTTTGACGGAAGCTACATATTTTTTCTCAGCTTGCGGACTTGTCGATCTAATATAGCCACTGGAACTTCTTCATATGATAGATCCTCTGTAACTTGTACATCTTTGATAGGGACAACCCGAGAAGGATCTCCAATACATTTCCTCAACATATATACATGGAATACCGGGTGGACAAATTCCAATTCCGGTGGCAATCTCATAAGCAACATGTCCAATTCATCGAAGAATTTTGTACGGACCGATATACTGCAAACTCAGCTTACCCTTCTTCCCAAAACACATAAAACCCTTCATTGTGAGATTCTCATGAAAAACCAATCACCAACTTCAAATTCCAGATCATGACGTCGAACATCAGAATAAGACTTTTTCCTGCTTTGTGCTGTCCTCAGCCGCTCTTGTATCAGTTTCACTTTCTCAATGGCTTGGTGAATCAAATATGGCCCATATAGTTTTGTTTCACCGACTTCGAACTATCCAAGTGGTGGTCTACATCTCCTCCCATATAGTGCCTCGTGCGGGGCCATTTTAATACTAGAATAGTAGCTATTATTGTAGGCAAATTCTATGAGTTGAAGATGTTCATCCCAATTCCCATTGAAATCTAGAACACATGCTCGTAGCATATCTTGAAGTGTCTGAATGGTACGTTCAGCCTGTCCGTCAGTCTGTGGATGGAATGCAGTGCTGAGATTCACTTGTGTGCCTAAACCTTTCTGAAAAGACCTCCAAAATTTAGCCGCAAATTGCGCTCCTCGGTCTGATATAATAGATACTGGCACACCATGAAGCCTAACAATCTCCTTGATCTACAACTTCACATAATCTTCAGCTGTGTAAGTTGTCTTAACTGGCAGAAAATGGACACATTTTATAAGTCGATCAACTATCACCCATATGGAGTCAAACTTATGATAAGAGCGAGGTAATCCAATAACAAAGTCCATATTAATCACCTCCCATTTCCAGGTCGGAATCTCTATATTCTGAAGCAATCCACTGGGTTTCTGATGTCCGATTTTTACTTATTGACATTAGGACACAGGGCAACAAATTCTGCAATAGACTTCTTTGTGTTATCCCACCAATACTGCTCCCTAACATCACGATACATCTTTGTTGAGCCAGGATGGATGGGATATCGGGATTGATGAATATCAATCATAATCTTCTCTCTCAACCCTGCCACATTAGGCACACATAATCGGCCCTGCTATCTCTGTGCTCCATCTGCTCTGATCTCAAAAGCTGTAATTTTACGCTGCTGAATTTTCTCTCTCAATCGTACTAAGGTAGGATCTTCATATTGCCGTGCTTTTTACCTCGGCTACCAAAGATGATTCTGATGTATTCTATACAGTAATACCTCCGTCATCAGAATCTAAGAATTTGATTCTCATATTGGCTAGCTGATGAAGCTCTTTAGTCAACCCCTGTCTACCTGCATCAATGTGTACTAAGCTTCCCATTGACTTACGACTGAGAGTGTCTGCCACAACATTGGCTTTACCGGGGTGGTACAATATCTCGACATCGTAATCTTTCAGTAATTCAAGCACCCTACGCTGCCTCAATTCAACTCCTTCTGCTTGAATATGTATTGTTAACTCTTGTGATATGTTTAGATGTCAAAATGGACGCTGTATAAGTAGTGCCGCCATATCTTCAAAGCATATATTACTGCAGCCAATTCCAAATCACGGGTCAGGTAATTCTTTTCATGCTTCTTCAAATTGTCTTGATGCATAAGCAATCACCTTCCCATGTTGCATCAATACGCACCCCAAACCTATAACCGAGGCATCACAATATACCACATAACCTTTTGTTCCTTCTGGGAGAGTAAGCACTGGCACATATGTCAATCAATTCTTTAACTCCTGAAAACTTTGTTCACAAATGTCAGACCACTGGAACTTAGTAGCTTTCTATATTAACTTAGTCAATGGTGATGATATAGAGGAAAAACCTTCTACAGATCGCTTATAATATCATGCTAGCCCTAGGAAGCTGCGGATTTCTGATGGTGTTGCAGGACTCGGAAAATTCTTCACTGCATCGATCTTTTGAGTGTTGACACTAATACCCTCATGAGATGTCACATGGCCAAGGAATGCTACTCAGTTAAGCCAGAATTCATATTTGGAGAGATTATCATATAACTTACTATCTTGAAGCGTCTGTAATACTATCCGCAAGTGGCCTACATGTTTGGCCTAGAACGAGAATAGACCAAAATGTCATCAATAAATACGATCATGAACACATCAAGATAAGCATGTATACGGTATTCATGAGATCCATAAAATCAGCTGGGGCATTTGTTAGTCCGAACAACATCACCAAGAACTCAAAGTGCCCATATCTTGTTCGGAAGGCCATCTTTGGAATATCCTTCTCCTTAACCCTCACCTGATGATACCCTGAACGTAAGTCAATCTTGGAGAAATAATTGGCACCCTGGAGTTGGTCAAATAGGTCGTTAATCCTTGGAAGTGGATACTTGTTCTTTATAGTAAACTTATCCAACTGTCGATAATCGATATAAATCATTAACGACCCATCTTTCTTCTGCATAAACAGGACTGGCGCACCCCAAGGTGAAATGTGAGGCCTAATGAAGCGTTTATCGCACAAGTCCTTCAACTGCGCCTTCAACTCTTGCAACTCTGCGGGGCCATCTTGTATGAGGAATAGATATGGGTTGAGTGTCAGGAAACACATCAATGCTAAACTCAATCTCCCTTTCAGGAGGAAGGCCTTGGAGTTCATCTGGGAAAACATCTGGAAATTCATTGACCACGGGGATTGATTGTAGAGTAGGAGGCTTCGCCTCCCCATCCCTAACACGAACGAGATGATAAATGTAACCTTTTGAGATCATCTTCCTTGCCTTAAGATAGGAAATAAACCTACCTTTCAGCGTAACAATGTTCCCCTTCCATTCGACGGCGGGTTCATCAGGAAATTGAAACCTAACCATCTTTGTACGATAATCAACATTTTCACAGCATGAGGCCAACCAGCCCATTCCCATTATCACATCGAAATCAACCATTTCTAATTCAAATAAATTTGCCGAGGTTTGATGACTACAAATCAACATTGTGCAACCTCTATATACCCTTCTAGTAATCACAGAATCTCCTATCAGAGTAGATACCACAAGTAGTTTACTTATCAATTCAAGTTCAACGCCAAACTTATTAGCCCCAAAGGGTGTAACATATGATAATGTAGATAACGGATCAATCAACGCATATACATCGTAAGAAAACACAGACAATATACCTGTAACAACATCCTGAGATGACTCGAGATCCTGTCGACCTACTAGAGCATAGGTTCAATTTTGAGCACCGCTAGAACTCGGCACTGCACCTCTACCTCTACCACGACCTGTCGACTGATGAAAACCCTGTGCTGGAGGTCGAACTGATGATGAAGGACCAGACACAGATCCAGTCGACTGAGCCATACCACCACCTTCTCTGTTAGGACAATCCCGCATCATATGGCAAGGTTATCCACAAGAATAGCACGCATCAGAACCTAGACGACACAGTCCAAAGTGGGCCTTGCACTACTGATCACAACGGGGTGTTGGGGTTCTCGTCTGACTAGTATGCTTATGATATTGCGAGCCTGATGCCCGCGAACTTTGACCTAGACAAGAATAGGTAAATCGATCATACTGAGGCCTTTGAAACTGTGGAGGAGCACTAGCTACAGGTGGCGCCGAACTCCTCAAAGACTGGGGCTTGACACTTCCTCTGAAGTCATGAGAATACCCTACAAGTCTCGCCCTCTTATGTTAGATCCTATCCTGCTCCCTATCTTCCATTTGATGGCGCTTACGATCCTCTAGGGTCTGGGCATAAGCCTGAATATAGGACATATCCATTCCCTCCACCAAGGAGGCTGTCGTGCACTCATTTATCAGAAGCGGTCCCAACCCGTTCATGAACATATGCCCCCTATCACTCATCTCGACCACCATATGAGGAGCATACCTTGCTAAGGAATCAAACTGCATACTATACCCTCGCACACTCATATTACTTTGTCTAAGGTTCAAGAACTTATTAGCTCTAGTTCGTCGTATCTCAACTGGAAAATAGTGAAGAAGAAAGGCCTCAAAAATTTCCTTCCACACTGCTGGAGGGGCGTGCAGACCCCTGGATCTCTCCCAACTATCATACCAGAAAACTACTAAATCTAGTAATCGATAAGAAGCCAACTCTACTGCCTCTGTATCATTAGCATGCATAACCCGCAGTGTATGATGAACCTGATCAATACAAACCTGTGGTTCCTCCTTGGTGTCTGATATGGTAAACACTGGAGGGTCTAGATTAATAAAATCACGAACTCTTGTACTAGCCGATTTATAAACAAAACCGATATTCTACCTCTGATCCTGAGCAGCTACCAAGCTAGTCAACAACTGCACCGCACTATGCATATCCTGGTCTGTAGGGCCAGATGGAGAAACTGGTGGTGCTGGGTTCCTCCTACTATCCTTTGGAGGGCACAGAGTAGATAAGGTATGAGACGACATCTCACTCTGAGCCTCACTTTGTCCTGCTCGATCTTGAAGCACCTGACTGATACCCTCTCTTGCAGCTGTATCAAGCCATCCACTAATCACTTGCTTCCTAGTTGAAGGAATCGCTGAATGAAAACAAGGATAATATTAGAGACGAACACTAAAGATTCAACTCTACGCACGATTTAGATTCAGGAAGAAGGCAACAACCCTAGATGTCATGTAGTCTACTGATTATAAATGTGGCGCACTACATATCAATAATCAAGACTCTACTAGACACAGCTCATAGACAACCCCTGGGACAGACCAGCTCTGATACCAAGTTTGTCACGACCCAAACTGGTGGATCATGACTAGCACCCGGGCCATACTTGCCGAGCACCAACATATATTTTATCTAACCTTCCTTATTGTCTTTAAGGACCGACGTGATGAATATAAATGGTAGATATGGATCATGAACAATCAACAATGAAGATAATGGCATGAACATACATAATATGGGATGACAATACTGCCAAGAAACCACATATAATGTATGAGCAACAACACTGACATGAAAGACTATACAACAAAAATTAGCCAACAAGGCATACCAAACTATACATGAGTCGACACCTGTCTATAAGCCTTTAAAGGAGCATAAGTGCTGCAACATTGCCAGAACAGGGCCCCGGCATACCCATAATGTCTATAACAAAAATGCATACCAAGACCACGGCAAGTCCGAAGAATGGATCTCGCCAATAATCGCTGAACTGGGAAGCCTACTTTGGTGGGGAAGCTACGTCTACCTATCTATCAGGACCTGCAACACGACATGTAGCGTCCACAAACAAAAAGGATGTCAGTTCGAATAAAGTACTGAGTATGTAAGGCACGAAAGCATATAAGAAGAGTAATGTAAACAGGGATAGAGAATATACAACCTCTAACATCTGGGTACCTCAGAGGGCTACTGATATGAAATGTGTGATACATACATAAACTTTTAAAACATACACCTGGAAACATCATCAACATATCGTAACCGGCCGTAATAGGATCGGTAAAACAGACCCAACCACGTGGAGCTCGATAAAGCCCAACTGATCAGTGGTTGCACAATAGGTGTCGTGCCCGACCAACTATATATATATATATATATATATATATATATATATATATATATATATATAAATGCATGTAGGACTCATTGGAATTATATTCTGAACCTTTAGGATTGACGTAAGGTCGATATTCTCCGTACACGTTATTAGGACTAACTCTTCATCAGGAATCTTATAAGAATTAGGAAGTACCAACAACATTGATAATATAAGAATAAGAGAAGCATCCTCAACATCAATTGTTCCATAAGAAGGGAAACAATGTAAGTACTGTTAGCTTCTAAGAGTAGAGTATCTTTGGAAGCTCGTTCATTGCATTATGTACAATCGGAGTCGTGCAAAAGAAGGAAAGGGATAGCCTCACATACCTTGTATATACTGNTAAGAGAAACAACCTTGTTCAAGTTGCGGATCTCCTTCATTAGCTTTGAGTTCATTGTTGTTCTTCTGGTTCTCCTTTAAAAGGGGTCGTGGGGGAAAAGTACACTATCGTTATCGTTTAAGCATCGTAACTATTATGTATCGACCACAACATATTTTACGATGAAAAGGACAATACCTCCCCTATATATATGACTTCACACAAGTCAAAACAATCACCAAATAGCCCAACACACCGCAATCTATTCATACACAAAACGACCACTGTAGTAGTGTCAAACGACCTGAAAATATTACGATGAACGACCAACCCACCACCCTATATCTGTATGGTGTTTCTCCACACCCTTCCTCCTCCAAAACACTAAAAACCGTAGTAAAACATGCAGACCAACAACAACACAAAATAGTCCACAAAACAGTCCGCTACAAGTGAATAACTCGAACACACAGCTTCCGATCACTGTCCCGTGAGTTCTTACAAGTATAGAACGAATTACCATGAATTTACAGTAGAAAAATTGGATGAAATAGAGAAGTAAAATTACCTTATTTGTTAGATAACTCAGCCCTTATCTTGGTTCTTCAAACTCTAGGTTTTACCCCAATTAAGACTTGAAAGGGAGAGAAAATCAATTAGGGTTTGGGGGTAATTTTTGGGAGGAAGTTTGCAGGGGTTTAGGTATGGTTATTTGTGATATATAATGAGGTTTATATTGCAGGAGATAAGACTTTAAATGGGCTCTTTGGCCAACCCGAAATTACCTCTTTGTGGGCTCTCATTTAACCAAGTAGGTGAGACACCTACTTGTTACCTAGCAGCCTGTGCAGTCTCGCAACAATGCATATCTCTCTATACTCCGATGTTTTATTGATAAACGGTTTAATGCGTTGGAAACTAGACTCATATATCTTCAATTTGGTGGGTAGATCACCCCGTAATTCCAAGGAAATTGGGAGAAAAGTTTAGTAACATTGACTTAAAGTTTAAGTAAAATTATGAACATAAGTTGCGACAACTTTTGTCAACTTTTGTTTCATAACTCATTTGACTTCAAGACTTATGATACGGATAATATATGATTCAAATAACTTAAAACACGACCTCTTGAGAATATTAAGCACCTCTAGGTTTACCCGAAAATACGGGTTACAACATCCTTGATTCGTTTAACTTCTAATACTTGTTAACCACTTTTATACACTCTTGTATCATTTAAGACCAATAGGATTAACTTCTTATCATTTCAAAGATAATCTCTTCTCAGATTTACATCGACTAACTTATGGCATGAACTAACGTACGTGAATATGGGTTGTAACGGTTTGGTCCATACCCCCTCTAACATAAGTAACATTTTTGAATAATCGACATGTATTATCAAAGAGATGACAACCTAAGTAAGGTGATGGCTTATTATAGAAAAAAAGGTTGGAGCTACAATTACAACATAAAATCTAGCAGGTATTTTTTTGGGCTGTAATTAGACCATACTTTCTTCCTTATCTGTTTCTAAAATAATGCTTACCCGTTTTGTTTAATTCTGTGGATTTATATAACAAGTCAAGAAGGTTTCGGATTATACAAAGGTACAATTCTGCTCTTAAGTTTTACCGTTGTTTGCTAATTTTATGGGACTCTTATTCCCCTACCCTAAATTTGTACAACAGTGTCACAACATAACCCTTTCGGACATAGAAGTAGAACTGTTCAAATGACTCGGTGTTATATTTTTTTCATATTCACTTATGTTCTTGAATTTTATTTCAATTTCATTCTTTAGCTGGTTATTATTACTTGCTAGACTTCAAATTTTTTGACATATAAATGAATAGTTTTATTTCACAAGACAAGTTATTATCTGTGGATGTTTTTGCTTTAATGTCTTTTACTCCAACATGTTATTTGTCAATGAAATCATCTTGAATATGTTTGAAGGACACAAGGGGACAACCAGGAAGGAGCAAAGTTTGAGAAAATTATATAGTAGAAAAAATAATTCGACTTTTTAAATATTAATATAAGATGAAATGGAGAATACACCTTAGATTGAATGCGTGGATTAAGTGTATATATCTCCATTTTATATACGATAACGATTATTTTTGCATTTTCCATTTTCTTCTATTAAATTTATATATTTTTGTATTTGTAAAAAAATTATTTTTTATAACTGCGCGAAGCATGGACAAGTACGCTAGTTATAAATATAAAACAAGTCCAAGTAAACCACCTATTATAAAATAAGAAAATTGAACTTTTTTAAAAAGTATTTTCTCTTCTTTCCATTTTCAAAACATCAAAGAAACATAAAAATTTAGAAATTTATACAGATTGTAAGACCTAAAAAGCTAATAAAATTATTTAAGTTAAGTTTATAATCTCTAATAGAGGAAAAAAATATCTAAACTTGATACTAAAAATCTTTTTTCTCTAATACTTAATGTAGTCATGTAAAATTTATTAAATTTAAATTCAATAAATAATTTGGACTATATTTTAAATATACTAGTCGCTAATACAATAAAATTGTATATATAAGTCCAACATATATGGATTAAATAAATAAGTCTTAATCCATTGGGCTAGCCCATTTAGTTGGGCTACAAATGATGAGTCTACTTCATTAGGCCCAAAATGTCATTTTCCTAGAAGCCCAGTTTGGTGCCACGTGTCAAATGACGTGTCATGCCAAGTCAAACAGAAGAGCCAATAGGATCATGCTATGTGTCAAATGACGTGGCATGCAAAGTCAAACAGAAGATCCAATAGGATCATGCCACGTGTCAAAATGACAATGCATGCCAAGTCACATTAAAAGGCAAATAAAATTGCGCCACGTGTGCAAGTGACATGTTCTGGCCAGTCAAATGCGGCCATGTCACACTTCAATTTGATTGGTCGGAAAGCGTTTGTTCTTATCACAACTCCTCCCTTCCACAACTATAAATAAGGGTCTTCATAACTCAGAAAAGGGACCAGAAGTTATAACAAGAAGCAAGAGGGAGCTCGTGGATCAAACACTGCGGATTTCTCTAAAAAGCTACAAGCATTCAAGTGTTCTAAGGATTAAAAGATCAAGACGAAGATTCAAGAACAAGCTGCCAGACCTTGGATTAAAAATACGTCAAGATCAGGCCTCAAGCACTTGGATTAAATAAAAGAAAATTCAAGATTAAGGTCAAAAGCTCTTTTATTTACTATTCAAAAGAAGAATCAGAGGATTCATGGAGATTGTAACACTCGAATATTTGAAATAAAATACTACAATTTTTGCGATATTTTTCGGCTTGATTTTATTTTCTCGACGCAATTTATTGTCTACAAATTCTGGCACACCCAGTGGGACAATCTCTACCTCTCATCTCAACTTTTCAATCATCAAAGTTCAAGAACAACGAAATGGCTTCCAAGAAAATCAATTCAAGTTCAACTTCCGCCAAGGCTGTTAATTCCAGGTTCTATGTTGATGTGGAAAACATACTCGGAGTTACCTTTGGAAGCTTTGGGCCAGTTACGAGGAGCAAAGCAAGCTCGTTAGGACAACAAGCAGCCCAAGTGCCGTCCGCATCTACCCTTGTTTTCGGATCTTCATTCTCAAAAGGAGCAAGATCTTCCACAAACGCACCGGAAAGAGGAAGCGATGTTACTGAAAAGATCAAGAAGATCTTGCTCTGATTGACCTCTCCGGATCCTAGCACTCTTATGTGAAGGAAGACGATGACACTTCGAGTGATGGATCCTTCCCACTTACACCACAGAGCGTGAGCCAATCAAGGATCAATCTATGTGAAAATCCGTGCTACTCTCCATCATCCACAACAATCATGCAAGCCATGGTGACAAACACTTCATATGTGGAGGAGCAGTTGGCAAACTTAACGGAAGCAATCGCTAGCTTGACCAAATGCATGCAAAATGAAGATGCTAGAATTGACAAGCTAACAGACAGGGTCGGAATCTTGATGGAAGAAGAATCTACCCATGCACCTGGCAAACTCCCAGAAGTTCAAGAGATTGATCCTCCCCCAAGACAAGTTGCATCCAATAAAGCTATTCCTATCTCGTCTGAAGGGATGATTCCAATCGATCAACTGAAGGAGTTCGTCGAAGGAACTATCAAAAGCAAGTATGAAGTTGCTACCAAGTGTTACCTTACATACGCGAAGCTGTACACTGCAAGGATTGATATGTTGAAGATGCCCGCTGGCTATAAACCTCCAAAATTTCAACAGTTTGATGGCAAAGGCAATCCAAAGCAACATGTGGCTCACTTTGTTGAGACATGCAACAATGCTAGAACTTATGGAGATTACCTCGTCAAGCAGTTTGTCCGCTCATTAAAAGGAAATGCTTTTGATTGGTACACGGACCTCGAGGCTGGAACTATTGATAGCTGGGATCAATTAGAGCAAGAATTCCTCAATCGCTTTTATAGCACGAGACGTACTGTGAGTATGATAGAACTCACAAATACTCGTCAACGAAAGAGCGAACCAGTTGTCGACTTTATCAATAGTTGGAGGAATGCAAGCCACAATTGTAAAGACATGCTTAGTGAAGCTTCTGGCATAGAGATGTGTATCCTAGGTATGCATTAGGTATTGCGTTATATCTTGCAAGGTATCAAGCCTAGCACATTTGAAGAACTTGCAACTCAGGCCCATGACATGGAGTTGAGCATGGCCTCCGCTGGAAATGAAAGGCTGCACATCTATGAACCTCGCAAAGGCAATGACAAGCAAGAAGTCAGAAAATGGAGCAAGTTTATACTAAGATCTGAAAATAAAGAAGCTATGAATGTCAGTACATTACCTACGAAGTTCGCGACAAAAGTGAGCAAGAAGCAGAGTATGAGATCCACTCCGTTTCAAGATAATCCAAGTGGAAAGTTGACTCTACGAGAAATGCAAGAGAAAGAGTACCCATTTCTGGATTCTGATGTGCCAACTATTTTTGAAGAACTCCTCGAGTTAAATCTCATTGAGCTCCCGGAGATAAAGCGGCCAAATGAATTCAATCCAGAAGAATTATGTAGTTCCAAAGAAAGTAAAGATGAAGAATTACTGGAGAACTACAAGGTTGAAGACGGTCAACCTTAGGATGATGAAGGTTGGACGCTGGTGACTCGTCATAGGCGCCACAAAAGGGGCCCACAAAAATGATCAATGGAACAACCAACGAGGAAGATAATGGTGAAAAGACCTAGGAGATGGAACCCAGTTAACACGTAAAGAAAGCGAAAGAGGAGGTGCACCACCCTCAAAAGCCACGACATCCAGTGACCTTGGAGGAGTTTTTACCAAGTTGGTTCCACACAAAGATTTCCCATGGGGGTATAGATGCCTCTTGTTACCATACTGACGAAGGGAAAGAAAGGAGTGATGACCTACCATCGGCACCATCTTCGGAAAATCTCATAGACTCCACTACTTAAGAAGTTAATGCTTGTGAGAAAAAAGTCACATTGACAAGTGATGATCTTCTGCTAGGTGACACTCCTCATAACTGCCCATTGTACCTGGTTGGCTATATGCGTGATGAAAGGGGAAATCGAATTTTCGTTGATGAAGGATCCTCAGTGAACATTTTTCCAATTCACACTGTGAAACAACTTGGTATTCCCATGAACGAACTCTCAGAAAGCCGTGCGATGATCCAAGGATTCAACAAAGGGGGTAAAGAGCCATAGGCGCGATCAGGCTGGGAATCACGATTGAAGATATGCAATCAAGTGCATGGAACAATGTCTTGCTTGGACGGACTTGAATACATGAGAATAAATTAGTTTCGCCTACCTACCATCAATGTTTAAAATACTATGAGGGTGAAGTCGAGAAGACGATAATTTCCTATGATGCGCCATTCACTGAGGCAGAGTCACACTTCGCTGATACAAAGTTCTACTTGAAAAACCACATTGTGAAGGAGCTAAAAGTTGATGATGACATAAAAAGCAAGAATGACGAGCCCATAGATAAAAGAGTTGAGGTAACTATCGGTAAAACCAAAGTTTTTACTGAGAAGGTACAACCCAACGTGAATAAATCTCATACAGGGGATATTGCATTATGGCAAGAAAGTAAGTCTCAAGCTCCAATATTTCCCTAAAAGGATGAAAGACGAGGGCAAATCATCTAATCCCCAAACCAACACACTAAAGGAGTTAACTCTTCCGGTGAAACGAATTGAGGTAGTAAAGTTGTCCTCGAAGTCGCTTGCAGGGTTTGTATCTCAAAATCGTTTGCAGAATGTGGCACTCCCTACAAAGCGAACAAATGAAGGCTTTGATCCTAATGCTTACAAGCTATTTGCGAAAGATGGATACAATCACGATGAGCCGTCAAAGTTAGGAAAGCTCCCATTAGAAGCTGCAATGAGGCAACCACGCGAAGGTTTGGGATACAAGACACCGTCACCAATGCGCATCTCCCTCAGAAGGGCGAGTAGCAATCACATCACCGTAGAAAATGAATCTGCCGCTTCTAACAGGCCTTCTATTTTTGACAGACTTGGAAATCAAATGTGAGGACTTCCGTATTTGAGAGATTGGGTCCATTAAATAAGGTGAATAAGTTCTATAGAAATTATCAAAATACAAGAACACCCGCTTTGCCCAAAATTCAGAGGGTCTCTAAATATTTCCAATATTTGGTTCCTTCTAGAATGAGGTGAAAAACATAAGTCATGGTTTCGTGTGATGATGTATTGAAGGTGAAGCCATACACTGTGGTATACACTAAAGAACGTGACGAAGACGAAGAAAGTGTGGGTTCTTCGTATCATGTTACTGCACAAAGCGAGCATGGTGTTATATCTCTAATGGAGGATGATGAGAAATTGGACGATGTTTCATCGTGTTATCACATATCCTTCAACGATGTGGACCCTCAAGAAAATGAAGATGCGAAAGATGCTCCCCCATAACTTGAAGAAGGGGTGAAAGCAACTGTTGATGCTTTAAAAGAAGTTAATTTTGGCACTAATGAAGAACCAAGATCCACCTACCTAAGTGCTTTACTAGAAGTTGATGAAGAAACCACTTATATTGATTTACTCAAGGAGTTTAGGGTTGACTTTTCTTGGAGTTACAAAGAAATGCCTGGTTTGGACCCTAAAGTGTTAGTCCATCACCTTGCAGTCAAGAATGGCGCTCGTCCTGTTAAACAAGCTAAAAGGCGCTTTAGGCTGGACTTGGTTCCCCTGATTGAAATCGAAGTTAACAAACTCATTGAAGCGGGATTTATTCGGTAGGTTAAATACCCAACATGGGTTTCAATTATTATCCTTGTAAGGAAGAAGAATGGCCAGATTCGAGTATGTGTTGACTTCAGGGATCTCAACAATGCGTGTCCCAAAGATGAATTCCCGCTTCCTATTTCAGAGCTGATGATCGATGCTACTACTGGTTATGAAGCAATGTCTTTAATGGACGGTTCGTCGGACTATAACCAAATCTGCATGACACCGAAAGATGAAGAGCTTACTGCATTCTGCACCCCCAAGGGTATTTATTTCTACAAGGTGATGCCTTTTGGCTTGAAGAATTCTGGTGCTACGTACCAAAGGGCTATGCAGAATATTTTCGACCATCTTCTCCACAAGAATGTTGAATGCTATGTTGATGACTTGGTGATAAAATCAAGGAAGAAGGGCGATCACTTGAAATACTTGAGAATTGTATTTGAGTTGCTCCGGAGGTACCAACTTAGGATGAACCCATTGAAATGTGCCTTTGGAGTTACTTCTGGAAAGTTCCTGGGTTTCATTGTCCAACATCGAGGGATCAAAATTGATCAACCCAAAGTGGATGCTATTTTGAAAGTGCCTGAGTCTCGGGATATTCATGAATTGTAAAGTCTGCAAGGAAAGTTAGCATACCTTAGGAGATTCATCTCGAACCTAGCTGGAAGGTGCCAACTATTTAGTCGCCTCATGAAGAAAGGCATTCCTTTCAAGTGGGACCAAGCTTCTAGCAATGCTTTCGAAAGTATCAAAGCCTACTTGATGAAGCCTCCAGTTTTAGCAGCTCTTATACCTGGAAAGTCATTGATACTATACATTGCGGCGCAAGAAAGGTTTGTTGGAGCATTGTTGGCCCAAGAAAATAGCGAGGGGAAAGAAAACTCCCTTTACTACTTGAGCAGGATGATGACACCAAATGAGCTGAATTCACTACTAAAAACACAACATTTCCTCACGAAAATTTCCCACAAAAAAATTGTCAGTGGAAATTTCCACCGAAATTCAATGGAAAAAGTGAAATTTCTTTTCCACGAATAAATAATAATGTTTCCCATTGACTATCCGTGGAAACGTTTTTTCGCAAAAAAACATGTAATTTAGGAAAATTCATTAAAATTTTTTGTATCTAAAACTAAAAAAATTTCCCAAGGAAAACAGTGGGAAAATAAAAAAAAAACATTTTCAAATATTCCCACATATTCTATGTGAACGAAAGAAATTTGAATTTTGAATTTTTGTGCCTTATGAAAAAGTTATCTCACAAAGATTTTCCACGGAAGTAGTAGAAAAGTTTTATTATTATTCACATAACCTTTTATATTCGATTTGTGGTGCTTTTGTTCTAACCTTCACAAAATTATTCTTATTGTGGGGTTTCTTTTGTGAAAGTTTTTTATAACCTCCACAAATACATTATTTTTAGCTTTTTCAAAAATAGTTGATATTCGATACAATTGTGATGATTACTAACTCATGTAATTTTTACTCATTTTTTAGAAATGTTTTTTGTTAAAAAATTAAAAATTACTCATTTTAATTAAATCTCTATAAATCTATGCAGAATACATCAATTTCTAACTATAGTAGTTCGTTGTCCTTTTTACCGTCACATTCTTTCACGGCAAAAAGAAGATCTAAATTAGAGGTCTTTCATTTATTTTATATCTTACTTGCTAATTTTTCTTTTAGTGTCCCGTATTCTTAGTTCGTATTTTTATCTTTAGCAAAGAATTTAAAGGCGTATACTGCTCTTTGGTCCGATCGAACAATTTAAAATTACATTATTATCTTTCGTCTATATAGACTCGAAGCCAAGTATAAATAATTGTTGAAAATAGTACGCTTTAGATTGGCCGTAAACAACACCTTATGTGAGGTAATGATCATACGCCAGTCGCGTGATATTTACCCGAAAGATATTTAAGTTTTATAATTATATACACATAATTTCTGTTTTGTCATTTTATTTAAGATAATTTAAATTTTGAAATGATGTAAATAATACTAATAAAACTAAGCACTTGGATTTTCGTTATTTTCATCATACAAATTAAAGTATTGTTGCACTTATCTAATATAGAGATTTTAGCAATTTTATTGATGCGAAAAATATTTTTGTTATTAAAAAAATATATATATCAACTAACTTGTTTGGTTTTGTCGCTTAAAATTTCATTCTTTTTGGCTCCAAAAGCAGACGCGATAATTTCTCCCTCCTGTTTCAAAAATTTTCCTCTTTTAATTCCACGATGCCTCAAGGTTTTATCTTTCCAACAATTCGGCTGAACTGCCTTCTTCCCTCTTTCTTCATCTGCTTTAATTTTGATCTAGTTTGCTACAGTTGTCTCTTTCTCCTAATACACCTTAACCCAACTACCTGGGACTCCTCTCCACGCATTCAATGCCTTAACGACGGGGATATACCGGAAATATTGCGCGCCGACCAACTGATAGCTCTTCGGAATGCAAAGCGGCGGAGGTAAATAGGGCGAGGTTTGATTTCTCCCAGGTCGACGAATGATTTTGTTTTTTTCTTTCTCAATAATATGTGTAATAAGATTGTGTTTGTTTTCAATTGGAGTAAATTCTTCAAAACAGAGCAGCGAAGAGATTAGGCAAAAACGTCTTCTGGACCAGATTTTTTCGGAGCTTCAAACCCTAACTATATGTCTTAATTTTACCAGAAAATCTAGCCGTCTGATAGTGAAATCCCTTTTTCTATTCTTCTGATTTGTATTTTTTCGGCCAGATTTTGCGGCATTTAGCAGATTTGAGAGTACAACTAGAAAATCAGAGGTATCTATCTCTGTAATCTGGAATTGTTCATTATAATTTTTTGGTTATTATTTTCGATTGAGAATACCCAGGCTCATCTATTTTTTTACTTCTTTCAGACAACTTCATTTTTGAAATTTTGAGATTCTTCAAGGTATGTGTCTTATTATCTTTCGAAAATTTTTTGTCATTTTATTTTTCTGGAAATGAGATTTTTATTTTTGATGATACTGTTTGAATCTGAAAATAGGTATAATCTAGTTAGTTGTTCACTTTGAGAAAGGTTGAATTTAACAGTGCACATTGGCCTTTTACTTCTCCAGCGTTATAAAAAATAGCTTGACTGTATGTTGAAGGTGTCTGAATGTATGTTGAAGGCGAGATATTTTCCTTTTTTCTAGTTGCTCATTGCCATGAAACACTTTCTATAGGTGCTATTTTTCATTTGACTTACTCTTCCCGTTCATTCATGTGGTCGTGTTCAAGGATAACAACATTATTTCATCCAGCTTAGATAACCTAATTTTGTATCTCGTATCTATTGCTTCCAATAGCCTTTTCAATTAGTAAGAGTTAAAGTATTGGCTATTAGAAACTCAACCTCTGTTCGTAGTAATGGTTCCTCTAGATGTGAGTGTATAAAGTAAATGTAAAAGCATTCTATTGGTGCATCAGTTTTAAAATACATGATCCAGTAAAATGATTGCACAACTTTTACCTATTTCTTAGATTAATGGTAAGTGCAAGTCCAATAATCAAATTGTAACCTCTGTTGCAAATTTATATATATCTGCTTTTACATTACATAATGATATCTTTGTGGTTTAAATGTTGAATGAAGTTTTTTAAAGGTTGTTCTCCATCCTTCATTAGTTCTTTCACACTATCCTTTGTCTTTAAGGTCCAGACATGTAATGAAAGCTAGCAGTGTGATATACATGAATCAGTAACTTAATTTTGCTAATATGATTGATTTGCTAAGTTTTAAAATTCTTTGTTTCATTAATCATTAAGGAAGAAAATAAAAGAAAATGAAGGAGTGGTATAAGGAGTAAATGACCAGTATGTAGTAGTGGAACAAGAAAATTGTAAAGAAACAAAAAATTAACATTACGGTAGTTATAGTAGCCAGATATAATGGGGATATTCGTGCAAATTATGGCGGTTTCTTCGCCAGAAACAAAGTTTGTAATTGATAAATTTGTGCAATTTGTGCAACGAATCTCTGTTAATTGTCCTTGGAAATTTGGTGGAAAGGCTTATTTAGGTTGGAGAATACGGATTCTGTCAATGCATCATGGTTATTCTCTTTCCAATGTAGTAATAGATAGACCATTTCTAGTTGTAGATCTTGTGTGGTTCTAGAGAACAATTTTTACACTTGCTATAAAGAATTTGGTTTCAAGGATAAGCTGTCCTCAAATGGGTTGTTTGTAGTTACTACAGTATATATATGCTGAAGGCACCACTTTTTTTCTTGCTCGAGTCTCTAAGCCGAGGTCTTCCGGAAACAGTCTCTCTATCTCTCCAGGATAGAAGTAAGATATGCGTACACTCTACCCTTCCCAGACCCCACTAGTGAAATTCTATTGGGTTGTTATTGTTGTTTTTGTACTTTTAATTTTTTTCCAGAATGTTAAGCTTTTTATCTTTCCGTGTGTTTCACTTTAAAGTTTGAGAAATAAATATACTTGCATAGTTTTTTTTAATAAAGTTTACTTTTATAATAATTGTACTTTTTTGATAGGATACTTCAAGAGAAGCTTGGAGGAGTTCATTCAAAATCAATTGATTGATGATAAATATGGAATACTTGTTATTAATGATGTTAAAAGTCTCAAGTCTAAGATAAACTCTCTCTTAGCATCTCATGCATTTCATGTGCCTCGTTCTCCAGCATCTGATGATAACTAAGGACTAGTTTATTTTATTAGTTTGTCTTGGATGGTATCTTAATGTTGAATATTGAATGTAGGTTTTTTTTTTTTGAGTTTTTATTCTACTTTCTGTTTAATTGGATATTGTTTATGAAATGGATTGAATTAGGTGTTGTATATGAATTGAATTGCATGTTGAATTTGGTATTTGAAAGTTTAATTGTATTTAGTATTGTATTGTTGGTTATACTTTTTGTTTGGTAGGTGGTGTAGTTCTAAAAATAAATTTGGCCATGAAAATATTTTACATATTTCCTAAGATTCTGTGGGAATTTTATGTATATTTTTTCCAGAATTTTAATATTTCCCACTGATTTTCGTGAGAATGTTCATATGTTTAGTTTCAGATTACGAATATTTCTCACTGCTTCCATGTGTAAAATAAAAAAAATATCTAAATTATTTAAAATATATTCCACAAATTCGGTGGGAAATTTAAGAAAATTAAATTATTATATTATCTTACTTTTCCCACGACGTTCGTGGGAAAATACACTATGTTTACCCCACCAAGTTCTTGTGAAAATCTCCATGGGAAACTCCCTGGGAATTACCCATAAATGTCCTGGGAAACTATTTTCCCACCAGCCATATTCCCACTGGAGCGTATCCCCTGGGAATGCTGTGGGAATACTGAAATTTCACACGGATTTCCCACCGATTCTTCCGTGGGAAAAGTCTGTATTTCTAGTAGTGATTATTCGCCAATTGAAAAGCTGTGTTTGGCGCTAGTCTTCTCAATTCAAAAGTTGAAGCACTACTTTCAAGCTCATGGTGTCTGTCTTGTTTCCAAAGCAAACTTCATCAAGTTCGTGATGTCAAAACCTGTTCTTAGTGATAGACTAGCGAGATGGTATCTCCACTTTCAACAATTCAAGATCTTGTACATCCCTCAAAAGGCTATAAAAGGACAAGCATTGACAGACTTATTGGCAGATCTTCCGATACCTGATGACTGGGAGCTAACTGACGAACTACCTGATGAGGACACAATGGTCGTTGAAGTTCAACCTCCATGGAAGATGTACTTTGATGGTGATGTGCATCGCGGGGGAGCTGGTGCTGGCGTAGTATTTGTCACTTCCCAAGGTGAAGTCTTGCCCTACTCCTTCACCTTGACACAACTATGTTCCAACAATGTTGCTGAGTATCAAGCATTAATACTTGGACTTGAAATGGCCGTTGATATGAATCAATTGCAGTTGCAAGTCTTTGGTGACTCCCAGCTAGTGGTCAATCAGCTTTTGGGTAGTTACAAGTTTAAGAAGCCTGAACTACGCCCATATCATGATTAAGATAAAAAGTTAATGGGGTGGCTCAATGATGTGACTATTCAGCATGTGCCAAGGAAAGAGAATAAGAAGGCTGATGCTTTAGCTGCCTTAGCTTCATCGTTAACCCTGCCTGATCAAGCGCAAGTTACTGTCTTCCAAAAATGGGTAGTACCGCCACTAAATGAGGTTGAAGGTGAAGAAAATAAACTCGAGCATCTTGTCCGAGAAGAAGGACTGAAATCCGTCGTCGTGCACCTCGCTTCCTTTACTACAAAGACACTCTATACAGAAGGTCATTCGAGGGAGTACTCTTGCGATGCTTAGGGGAAGAAGAAGCACTCCAAGCTTTGCAAGAGGCACATTCTGGGGTATGTTGGTCGCACCAGTCTGGACCGAAGCTCCACTTCCATATAAAAAGGATGGGATATTATTGGCCAACGATGGTAAAAGACTTCTTGGACTACGCTCGAAGATGCAAGGCTTGTCAATTCCTTGAGAATTTTATTCATCAACCTCCTGAAGTGTTACACCCAACTGTTGCATCCTGGCCGTTTGACGCTTGGGGATTGGATGTTGTGGGACCACTGCCGAAGTCTTCTGGTGGGCACTTATACATCTTGGCTGCAACTGACTACTTCTCAAAATGGGCTGAAGCTGTTGCTCTTAAGGAGGTAAGGAAGGAAAATGTTGCCAGTTTCATCCGAATAAACATAATCTATCGATTTGGCATTCCTCACTATATAATAACGGATAATGGAAAGCCATTCGACAACCGGTTGATGAACAAGATTTGTGATCTCTTTGGCTTCAAGCAACGTAACTCTTCGATGTACAATGCTGCCGCCAATGGTCTAGCTGAGGCATTCAACAAAACTTTATGCAACCTGCTGAAGAAAGTCGTCTCCAAATCCAAACGAGATTGGAATGACCGTATGGAAGAAGCTCTATGGGCATATAGGACGACTCACCGCACGCCAACACAAGCAACCCCGTATTCACTCGTTTATGGAGTCGAAGGCGTCTTGCCACTTGAGCGTCAAATACCTTCATTACGACTGGCTATTCAATAAGGGATCACTGATGAAGAAAATGCTCGACTTCGATTAGCAGAGTTAGAGGCTCTTGATGAGACGAGGTTGGAGGCCCAACAGAGTCTTGAATGCTATCAAGCTCGATTGTCTCGTGCCTTCAATAAAAGAGTTCGCTCGAGATCCTTTCAAGTAGGAGATCAAGTCCTTGCCATAAGAAGACCCATTATCACTTCCCATAAACCTGTAAGGAAGTTCACTTCAAAATGGGATGGCTCATATGTCGTGTAAGAAGCTTATTCAAGTGGGGCTTACAAGCTGGTTGATGCAAATGGCATGAGAATCGGCCCTATCAATGGCAAGTTCTTGAAGAAGTATTATCCTTGAAGTTGAAACACTCCTTAATGCATGAGCATAAACTGCATGTTACTCCTGGCCCGCATGAGTCTAAACTGTGTACGGCCCAAAAATAAAAGTCTGCTAGGTTGAAAATCTCGAAAGAGGTGGCCTAGGCAAAAGTTAGGACATAAAAAAAATAAAAATCTACCCATTATGAACTAAGGTATGACTTGATCCTTTTCACCGAGGTACGTAGGAATCTTAGAATTTCATTCTGAGTTCATTCGCATAAGTTCAAAAAATACATAATCCCCCAATTGTTACAATGGAATGTCATTCATTCAATCAGTATTTGAAAATCGAGCTGGGATACCATTATTTTGTTAAACTTTGGATCTTATTTGATTTAAAGAGGGGAAAGCCGCTATGCTAAATTGGTGTCTACAATGAAATGATTGATATCTTTTAAGGGGGATGCTAAGCATTTGCATGGAAGTTTGGGGATCCGTTATGCCTTCACGTTTGCCACACCTTCAAGTTATTATGGTCTACCTTCATGATTTTTCAAATTCAGAGAAACCTGGATTCAAGATATTTGGTGAGAATGAAGCTCTTGAATTTTAATTTGTGAAAATTAAAAAGGTCTTAAGATCTCAAGGCTCCCACACCAAGATACAAAGATTTTGGTGAAGTCGCGCTAATTTGAAACTGTCGGCATATCAGGAACCAAAGTCGACTTCGAAATATTATCTGAAACTATCATTACGGCATTAAGTTTTGAATTTTGGATATATTATATATTTAGAAGTTAAGTTTCCAATGGATCAAATATTTCATAACTTCGACATTCCTACATCAAGATACAAATATTTTAGTGAAGCTGTGCAAATTTGAAATCGTCGACGTGACAGAATTTGAAGTTAGCTTCAAAATAATATCTGGGACGATTCTCAATGTGTTCGATTCTGAATTTCGGATATGTCTTATATTTGAAGTCTAGTTTTCATGAAATTAAACGTTTCATGATTTTAATATTCCTACATCAAGATAAAAATATTTTGGTGAAGCTGTACAAATCTGAAATCGTCGACATGACAGAATTTGAAGTTAGCTTCAAAATAATATATGGGATTATTCTCAAAGTGTTTGATTCCAAATTTTATATATGTCTTATATCTTGATGTCTAGCTTCCAAGAAATTAAACGGTTCGTGATTTTGACATTGCTACATCAAGATATGATAGTTTTGGTGAAGCTGCACAAATCTGAAACTGTCCACGTGTCGGAATTTAATATTTGATTCAAAATAGTATTTGGGACGATTCTCAAATTATTTGATTTCAAATTTTGGATATATCATAGATCTCGAAGTCTATTTTTTATAAAATCAAGCGTTTTATGATTTCGACATTCATACACCAAGATATGATTTTTTTAGTGAGCCTGCGAAAATCTGAAATTTTCAACGTGGTAGAAGCTAAAGTTGGTTTCAAAATATTACCTGCGGCGATTCTGAATGTTTTTGATTTCGAGTTTTGGATATGCCTTGGATTTTAAAGTTTAGTTTCTAAAAAAAAATTAAATGGCTCATATTTTTAACGTTCTCACATTGGGATATATATCTCCGACCACAAAAGGTGCAAAGATGATGAACAATATTATTCTCAAAGAAGGAGGATGTATTTCCAAATACAGAGAACTTCGAGACATGAACGCCAACGACATTTAAAAAAAAAGAAAAGTCAAGTTCCATCATGGAGACATCAATACATCACAATAAGCAGAGAACTATTGATATTGAACCGCAAAGGAAGAAGGGGCATTAATGAAAATGCGTAATATAAAATAAAATAGATAGAGTTTTCATTCCTAATAATAGCCGCTAGTTAATCGAATGCGAAAAAAAAAAGGAGGCGAATGAAATACTCTATATTGACTAATCTAAACACAAGTTGTAATTGACCAAGTCTTTAAGAGTTGCCTCTAGGTGTTGTTTCCTCATATCCACGTCAGCCAAATCATCAGAAGTTGCCAAAGAAACATTAGAACATCTATGGTACTTCTTTTCGGCAGATAAGACTCTAGATTCAATCTCTCCAACCTCTTTCTTGGCAACACCTCGAAGAGCTCTTAACTGATTCACTTTCTCC
The DNA here is from genome assembly GCA_005239525.1 of Nicotiana knightiana. Lineage (NCBI taxonomy): Eukaryota > Viridiplantae > Streptophyta > Magnoliopsida > Solanales > Solanaceae > Nicotiana > Nicotiana knightiana. Next base: position 23,143 of record ML397118.1, read on the forward strand.
TTGGCCTCTTTGAGAGATCGACTGGCAGCAGATAATTTCTCGGCCTTCTACCCTTTCTCAATCAAGACAAGATCAAGCTGTTCTTTGGCGTTTAAAAAGGACTCTGATTTTTCAACATCCAAAACCTTGTCAGAAAGAGTTGATCGTGTATGGTCATATGATGTGGCACGCTCAAAGAAAGACATCAATAGTCCTTTTAGAGGGGAAATATCCACACCCTTTCCGTCCATATCCTCGAGAATTACTTCGATCTCGAATTGAAGAGAAGAAGCATTGTCTGCCGCAAGGTCCTTGAGTTTGGCATGAATTTTAGCCCAGGCATTTAGAATGAAATAATTGCGAAGAGTCAAGACGCCATTGACATATGAACACCATTTTCCTGCATAGAAAAGGGTATATGATCAGTTAAACTACTTGGATATTATGAAATAATATGAAGGTTTTAATCTTTACCTCTTTGATAGCCGTCAAAGTCCTTGAAGCACTACCAATGCTGTCAGTAATCTCGACTACACCCAAATTACCATCTCCTTGTTTGTTAGAATATGGCTTCATGCGCTTGAAGTTTTGATCTCCATGACTACTATCACTCTTGTTTTGGGACGGACGTTTATTGGAGGTTGGAACAATGGTACCTAATGGAAAGGAACCCGCGTTGGCTTGATAGGCCCGAACAAGGATTTTGAACTTCTTTATATGGAGGTCCCTTGACGTCGCATGGTACAACCACATTGGACTTTAGAGTAGGAGGCTCGCCCTCCCTGTTATGCTCTTGAGGTGTGATCTCTTAAGGCGTAGTAGTAATCGGCCTAGCGGTATTCACCAAAGATTGCAAGTAGTTTTCAAGGAAGCGTCCATGCACTCTTTCCCACCAAGACGTATAATCGGATGAGACATGCTTCTTCATCTTGGGCATAATAGGGGGAAATGTGGAATTTGACCTACTTTTAGACAAAACACAAATTCGTAAAAGTTCCAATCCTTTGTCTAAAGAGCACTCACAAAAATCTTGATCCAAGCAACCCGGGATGTCTTGATAAAAACCGAATTGACGACTAAAACGATGAGGGCTATAAGGATCCACGATGAAGATTGATCCATTTCTTAAAGGAAGGTAATTCGAGCGAATACTCATAAAATAATTTGACTCGGACTCTTCCTCGTTGCCATAATCACGATAATAATACGGTTGAGGATTGCTTGGCATTGTGGAAGTCCGTACAACACTTTCTCCTCCATGAATACGTTTTCTCGCGTCATTATTTCCAAAGTATCTCGATGTTCCTTCACCTGAGTATATGTCCATCAGAGGAGTAGCCGGCCTATTCGTTAGAGCAAAATGAGTCTTGAAGTAGCAGGCCAACCAACAATACACATAATGAATTGGAAAGTAAACTCTAGAAGAATCGAGTGGTGAGCCATTTGAAATTGTGTTTAATCCCCTGTAAATGCTAGCTAAGACTGGAACGACGAGGTTAATTCTTTGCCTACACGCTAGAAGGCCTACAATCTTGAAAGTCTCAGGACGAATAAAGTCGCCTTCTTTTGTAGGGAGCGCAAAGACACATACCCAGCATGATAAAAAAGTAGCCAAGTATACTTCGTCTTTATTTTCACTTCCAATGCCAAGTTTAACAAATAATGCATCTTCAACTTCCGACCAATCGACCATTTTACCTATGGCTCCAGTAGGGTTGTGTGTTGATTTGGGACGAGTTGACTTCTTTTCTTTTCTCGCTGGTGGTTGTTCATATTTGTGTGTTGATTTGGGACGAGCTGACTTCTTTTCTTTTCTTGCTGGTGGTTGTTCATACTTTAAAACCTTCTTGCTCCAAAACTCGATCCATCTTCTTACAGGGACGTTATGATTTTTAGCGTTTCCCTCTTGGAGTTGGTGATATGCATCAAACAATTGCTGACAGGCTTGTGGAAGGAATATTTTATCCTTGTTGTAACACCTGTAAGTTCTCGAGTATTTGAAATAACTTCCTCATAAGGAGACCCCATTAAAGGCAGACCCCCAATAGTGCACAAATCCCAAAGGGATTATGGATAACTCTCCAACTAAGGTATGTAACGTGTTTGTTAGAGGACACCAAGCCTCACAAAAGGCTTGCATGATACTTGTAGAATGATCATAAGTAAATAATGAGGCATAGACAACATCGTAAATATTGGTGGCCCTCAATGCTCGATGGTTCCTACAAAGAATATCTTTGGTCCACTCCCAATAGCCGGGGATATAATGAAATTTTCCACCAAAAGTTAAGGAATCACTCCAGTATACTTCTCCTTTGAGGATGCGTCGTCCTAAGCATGGGAGGGAACTTGCCAAATTTTTAACTTTGTGATTAGGGGAACGGAGAGTCCATGTATTGAATTTACATTTGGTGTTTTCAAAGGTCCAATCTATCAAACGAAATGGATTTTGCAAGGATGGCCACGAAGCTGCATATAAGCCGGTCAGTGGTGTATCAACTAGTAATCTGGTCTCTGTTTTACTATCTTTGTGCTCTGAAATTACAAGGTACTTGGACATGGAGGAAGAGGATGCTGAGTCTCAGAAACCATGTTCAAGCTGCATAAAAAAAATTGTTAGTAGCTAGGTCAAAAGGAAAGAGTAACAATCGCAATCTTGAAAGAGAGCATGGATAAGAAAAAAAAATTGCCTCGGACATAAAAAAAAAGGAATGTCTGTGTCGGACTTTTTAAGAGTTTATCATTGCGAACGTTTAAAGGTGTTCGTCACGAACTTTTAAAAGGCATTCGGATTTTTAAGGTTTTCGTTTCAAACTTTTAAAAGGCGTATGTTTTGAAATTTTAAAGGGGCGTGTGAAGGTGCTCGTCGCAAACTTTAAAGAGCCCCCCCTACCGACTTTTAAAGATTTCTACCACGAATTTTTAAGAGTGTCCATTGCGTGCTTTTAAAGGTTTTCACGAGCTTTTAAGGATCTTTGTGCGAACTTTTATGGATCTTCGCCACGAATTTTAAAGGTCTTCGCTGCAAACTTTTAAAGTTATTCACCATAAACTTTTAGAGATCTCGACAACTAGTCGCCACAAATTTTAAAGGTCTTCATCGCGAACTTTTATGGGTTTCCGCCGCAAATTTTTAAGGTCATCATCATGAACTTTTAAAGGTCTATGCCTCGACGTCAGAAACATATAAAGGACTTCGTAGTTTTACGAAGTTATTTCTAAAAAAAAGATAACAGAGTAAAACAAAGAAGAAAATTATAAAGACAAAAAATTACCTTCGCGTTAATGCTTCTGAGTCCACAAAACTAGACTCAATAGAGCTTGCGAATACTACAAATTGATGTTTAGAGGGGAAGAGCATAAGTCTATATATACACGCATGGGAAGGCATCGGGCAATAAATTTGACGATGTGGGATATTGCAATTGTACTCCATGTCGGATTTGGTTGCTACGGTTTTTTCTTTTATATGGGATTCAACTATGTGTCTTCTAACATGATTGGTTTAATTAGATCGGCAACACAGGAATTCGAGAGCAACTCAAATCTTTGAAGCAATTGTCAACAGAATAAGAGATTATGTTTAATCATTACAATAGAAAGAAGATTCCTTTCCCAACAGAGAAGGCAGGTATCACCGGCGGCAATTTAGGATTGAAATCACCATTCAATGGTTTTGTCTTGTTCTTATTGAAAGTAAATGGTCATTATGTTATTTAAGTAGTTGACCGGGTGTACACGTAACAAAATTGCATGGACAATCTTTTGTGCTCTAAATTGTCCTACGTCAAATTTGATAGACCGCCAGTACTTCATTACCCGTTTTCGATTTTGACAAGTCTACACCTCAACAAGTCTTGAAGTAGGGAGCATTTGTAGTCATGTAAAATTTATTAAATTTAAATTCAATAAATAATTTGGACTATATTTTAAATATACTAGTCGCTAATACAATAAAATTGTATATATAAGTCCAACATATATGGATTAAATAAATAAGTCTTAATCCATTGGGCTAGCCCATTTAGTTGGGCTACAAATGATGAGTCCACTTCATTAGGCCCAAAATGTCATTTTCCTAGAGGCCCAGTTTGGTGCCACGTGTCAAATGATGTGGCATGCCAAGTCAAATAGAACAGCCAATAGGATCATGCTACGTGTCAAAATGACAATGCATGCCAAGTCACATTAAAAGACCAATGAAATTGCGTCACGTGTGCAAGTGACATGTTCTGGACAATCAAATGCGGCCATGTCACACTTCAATTTGATTGGTCGGAAAGAGTTTGTTCTTATCACAACTCCTCCCATCCACAACTATAAATAGGGATCTTCATAACTCAGAAAAAGGGACCAGAAGTTATAACAAGAAGCAAGAGGGAGCTCGTGGATCAAACACTGTAGATTTCTCTAAAATGCTACAAGCATTCAAATGTTCTAAGGATTAAAAGATCAAGACGAAGATTCAAGAACAAGTTGCAAGCCCTTGGATTAAAAATACGACAAGATCGGGCCTTGATCACACTCAAATATGTCTTATAACAAGACTAAACGGGCGCTGCAAATATAATCCGGGGTATTACGCCCAGAGTCGATCCCACAGGAAATTTACGTATCAATCAAGTTGTCAGAATACACAACTTTTACTTAATCAATTCTCTCAAGACTTTTGAATATAAATTGGTGATGTTTTACTATTTCTACTGACAAAATTAATAAACTAACAATTAACTAACAATATGGTGTAAACAATTATAATAACGGTCTAAGGTTATGGTTTCCCCCGTCGGTGAACTTCCTTCTCGGATACTTCTAATAGTTTGATTAGTTGTCTCTATCAATCATGAACACTCTATTTACCATAAATCTCTCTCAAGTAATTATGATAATTTACTAGACTCACTCTCTCAAGTTACGCTAGCTAGATTGCATTACAATTCACTTTAGATTGCACCTGAAGTATCGTTATTTCTAATCGAACTTCTAATCCCTCGGTTATGACTTTTGTCTATAGTCTGGGAGTGGTGTTGTTCAAAAAACTACCTAAATATGCACTCTCTCTCTCAAGTAGATACATAATAAATAGGAACAGCTAATTGAGGGCCCTTCCAATCAACTACAACAAGAACGTAGTTGAACAAATAGAGTATAATCAATCAATCAAAGCTATATTAATATCACAATAAGTTCATTCCCCAACGGGTTCCACCAAAACCCTAGATTAAGGAAATTAGCTAAACATGATCATAATAATCAACTCTAAAATAACTTGCATAATTGAACTACAAAGTAATGAATAAAAGATATAAAAATCAATGTTTTGCTTCACTGAGTAGTATTCCACAGGCGTCTCTTGTCTCTAATGGTATCTCCCCCAAAGTTGTGTTCTTGGGTCTATTTATATGTTTGGGATAAACCCTAACCGTGTAAGGGACTTCTATGCCAACCGGGAAACACTTAAAATCTTCAAAACTCGGGTTTGACCGGATCAGGGGCCAAGCGTTACAGGCCAAGCGCCTGGCCTCGCCAGGCTTTATAGCCCAAACGCCCAGCTATAGCCTGGTGCACTCCTCTTCGCCTCTTGAGCGTATTTTCGACGTTTATGCATCCATTTAGCTCGGCTTCCATCTCCAATTCACCTACACATGAAATAGACTCCATTAGGCACATAATAAGTGTATTTTTATCATTAACGCACATAAAATGCAAGGCGCATAACGTGTTAAACCATGAATTCTAGCCACACATCAACACCCCACACTTAAACTTTTGCTCGTCCTTGAGCAATGAAACTACACTCATGTACAAAACTTATTAAGCAAATCCCTTAACACGTTATACCAATAATATTTAAAACAGTTCAAGCACCGAGGTGTGAGATCCTCTCCTCAATAGTCGACTCACATATACCATGCTTTATTCACAATCCACTCACTACTCTAACTTAGAGTCCAACAACATTACCTTTCCTTCGTGAATCATGTGCCCTAACCAAATCAAAGAGTTAGTTCCACACACAATGAAATTTAAGAAACTTAGGAAATCAAGATAGAAAGAATTCACTCACTCTCAGAAATAACATAATATGCCGCACAAGATGCACCATAGGCTTGCCCTAGTGTACTACTCTACTAATCGAGCTCATTCAGTCTAGGATCAAGTAGGATTTTATTTGGTTGTAATGTAGGCTGCGGGACGGGTAGGATACATTTAGATATAAGAGTGACTACACCTCCCTAAGCACTTTAATACACATACTTTAGCTTTTCAACCTCAAACTTATATTAAACCAACTCCACCTTCACATCAATGTTAATACCCCATACTTCTTTAAGCACAAATACATTAAGAGTCACCACTTGCCACGTACTATGTATATTTTCTTTCTCTTTTTTTTTTTAAATTGACTCTTACTTTTCAAAACAGTGCACTTTTCTCCTTATTTCAATTATTCCCCTCAAAAACCAATCTACCACCCCACACTTTAATTTTTCCGTATTTCATCACATTCTAGTGCTTACAGAGGGGTGACAAGGTTCAAAGATATGATTGATTCAAACGAAAGGGTATGGCTTGTAATGTGGTTGCCAAAGAAACATGATTATAGGCTCAACGGGGTTAACTACGATACATAACAATTAGGTGGGTAAAATATATATAACTGGCTCAACAAAGAAATGCCTATATCACTTCCAAGACCGAACAACACTACTATTTCGCTTTGCACACACACGAGGCAAGTTCTAGACATCAAATGCAATGCACATAATATCATACAAATCTCACACACACATGACACATAGCTCACTTAGGATTGGATCTATCACGACACTCCAGTCAAAGCAGTTAAGTAAATATTAAGAATTCCTGATTTAAGGTATTTATAACTTAGGGTATTTATATTTTAGGTTTAGGTGGGTAAAATATATATAACTGGCTCAACAAAGAAATGCATATATCACTTTCAAGACCTAATAACACTATTATTTCTCTTTGCGCACACACGGGGCAAGTTCCAGACATCAAATGCAATGCACAGAATAGCATACAAATCTCACACACACATGGCACATAGCTCACTCAGGATTGGATCTATCACGACGCTCCAGTCAAAGCAGTTAAGCAAATCTTAAGAGTTCTTGATTTAAGGTATTTATCCTGGAGTCAAAAAAATTGAGCATAAGCATCACAACCACAGTACTGACTATTCTCAAGGCATCACAAAGTTCTGAGATATTGCTGCAATTAAGCCCTCAACCATGTGGTTACTACTCCTAAAAATTAAAAACTACCTACACCCGGTTCAATTAAAAGCCCTTGGAAAAGAACCGTGGTCCAAAGAAAAACCAAGGGGGAACTACTACACTATCTAAAACAAAAAATCTTTTTGGTGTTTTTTTCTTTTAGACTCACTTCCCTCGAGAAAACTGTCAAGGAGATCCATCGTCAGGAAGAGTACACATTTTTTTTCTTTTTCTGTTTTGTTCTACTTTAAAGAAAAACTTACTAACAAGAAAAGCTAAAACTACTAACAAGAAAGCACACTAAACACAAGAAATCACAACAAATATGTACAACATCCCACACTTAAATCATGCAATGTCCTCAGTGCATCACATATAGACAAAACAAGAAATCAAAGTAAGGTGTAAGAAACTACCTGCTCCAATAGCATCGACATCCTTTCCATTAATCTTGCATTCATGCTCCTTCGATCAAAAGCTTTAATCACTTTATTCCTCCACTTTGAACTTATGAATTGGACCCCAATTTTTGATTCTTCCCTATGATCATGCTCCTGGGTGGTGGAACGAATCTGCCTGGCCCAATAAAACAATATAGTAATCTGCGCTTCTTGGCCTTTCGACAAAATGTGTACTCCCTACTTTCTGGCAAGAAGAATTCCAGAATGTAGGCATCTTTTTCTTTATCCCTCAACTCCTCAGGTGGTTCGGATAACTCTATTTTCATATCATCATCCAAACACAATGTGAAAAAATAGTTGGAGTGTGTCCCAACATCCTCAACACTAATGACACTAGATTCAACAAAGTATGTATCATCAATGTCCTTGGTTAACTCTAGTATCTTTTCTACCACATCAGCATCCTCCGCTTTCAGTTCCAACCTGGGTGGTTCTTCAATGGATGGCCTAGCCGGCAGGTTCTCTCTTTCCTCTACGTATAGTGACTCAAACTCGAGAGCCTTGGCCATACCCCTTTTTCATCAAGTGCTAACACCCAATCTGCCAGTTTTTCACCGTTCATATCATCTAGGTTCATCAAACATTCATCCAAAGGGTCCCCAACAGTCATGGATGCATCATCTTTTTCTGGGATCACATTCACAACATCAATAAGAGAGCAGTTGGCAAACTCACTAGGTCGCCTCATAGACTTCTGCACGTTGAAAGTGATTTCTTCATCATTGAACCTCATCTTAAGTTCACCAGTCTCACAATCGATAAGGGCTCTTCTTGTGGCCAAGAATGCCTCTCCCAAGATTATGGGAATTTCCTCATCCACTTTACAATCTAATATTACAAAATCAGCAGGGAATACAAACTTCCCCACTTGCACCAATACATCGTCCAGAATACCTGACGGTCTCTTCACCGTCTTGTCAGCTAACTGCAATAACATTGAAGTTGGTCTGACTCTACCAATCCCCAGTCTTTTATATATGGCCAACGGCATCAGATTAATGCTGGCCCCCAAGTCACATAGAGCTTTGGCAAAAGCTAAGCTGCCAATTGTACAAGGAATTGTAAAACTCCCTGGATTAGACAACTTTTCAGCAATAGGACGCGTCACCACCGCACTACAAGTCTGAGTAAGGGTGACAGTAGCCAGATCTTGGAAATCAAATTTTCTGGACATCAAGTCCTTCATCATCTTAGCGTAACCAGGCATTTCCTTCAACGCATCAATCAATGGGATATTTACCTATATTTGCTTTAGCATGTCCAAGAACTTCTTGTACTGTTCATCCTTTTGGTATTTAGCCAGCCTCTGAGGGAAAGGATCTGGCAGTCTCTTTTTTTCCAGTGATTTGGGACTTTTCTTTCTCAGCCACTACCTCAAATACCGGCTCCTGGGCTATCTCCACTTCTTGTTCAGCCTCACTTTGTGCACTGGGTTCCCCTTCAGTAGGTTGCACTGTTACCTTGGTCAAATTTGTTGAATCATCAAGTTCAATCAGCTTGGGTACCAGTGTCTCAGCCTGCCTGCTTTCACGAGCTCTCTCCCGTTCCAAGTCTAAGTCTCTGCCACTGCGGAGAGTCACTGCCATCAGCTGCCTTGGGCCCTGGTCCGTAGGATTTACCTGAGTATCAACAAGTAAAGTTCCAAGAGGACGATTGTTCACTGCCATAGATATTTGGCCCAACTGTACTTCAATATTTTTAATAGCTGCATCATGTACATCTACTCTTTCACTGATTTTGGCATTTGACCCAATAACCTGCTGCATCATAGCTTCTAACCTGGAAAACCCATCTTCTAACCTTCCCCCCTGTTGATGCTAAGGAGGGTAGTATGCTTGTTGTTGATTCTGATGGTTATAACCTTGTGGCCTCTGATATGGTGTTGCATTACCTTGTGGTCCCCTGACACCTATACTTCCACGGTTCTGCTGTTAGTGAGGTGGTCTATATGGTTGAACTTGCTGACCCCAGTTCTGCCCCCCTTGTCTCTGGCTTCCATAATTCAACACATAATTCATATTTTCTGGATAAGGAGGGTGATGACATTCTGCATTCCAGTGATTACCAAGTGGTTGACTAATGCAAGATGTGCATAAGCCCCCATTGGTTGTGTC
>ML397118.1:34692-61383 GCA_005239525.1 Nicotiana knightiana
TGGTTGACTAATGCAAGATGTGCATAAGCCCCCATTGGTTTTGCCTACGATGTGTACCTGTTGCTTTTGCCCTGATTCCTCCACCTTCTTAGTTAGTATGCTCATCTGTGTTATCAAGGTGGCCACGTTCTCTGCAATAGTATTAGATGGATCGAATGGCACTGAATGAACTACAGGAGTAATGGGTGCATTCCTTGTTGTCCATCCTGAATTCTGTGCCATTTTATCAAGTAAGATCTGACTTTCTCTCCACGTTTTGCTCAAGAATGCTCCACCAGCTGAAGCATCAACATTTGCTTTAACAGTATCAGCCAAACCCATATAAAAATGCTGCCCCAACATCTGCTCTGGAATACCATGATGTGGACAGATAACCAGCATCCCTTAAATTGTTCCCATGTATCTTGCAATGTTTCAACTGGTTTCTGTCTGAAGCTCAAGATTTCATCAATTTGTTGGTCAGTCTTGTTAGGTTGATGAAACTTGTTCACGAATTGCTTAACTAACTCCTCCCATGTGGTAATAGAATTTATGGGGAGTGAGTTTAGCCAAGTCTGGGCAGCTCCAGTCACTGAGAATGGAAACAACAATAGTTTTATTGCCTCCTGGGTGACGTATGGCTGCCTCTGTGTTTTGCAAATTGACAGAAAGTTTTTCAAATGCTGCTGGGGTTCTTCGATGTATGACCCTAAGAATAGTCCCTTGTTTTGCAATAAGTGCAACATATTATTTGTTATCTGGAAGGACTCGGCCTGTATCTGAGGGACTAGTATCCAAGTGGCCAAATTCTCAGATGTGGGTTGTGCCCAGTCATATAAAGGAGCCTCTGCCCCTATTTGAGCGACTGGGTCTACCACATCATCCCCATTATTGTTCCTGTTGTTTGGATCTTCCATGTCGGGTTCAAGTTGTTCAATTGATGGTTGTTGTTTTCTTTTCCGGTTGGTCCGGTTTAGGGCCTTGAAAACTTTCTCGGGGTCTGATAATGCTTCAACTACATCACCAGTTCTCGATGAGTTTCTAGGCATGCACCTGCAACACGTTAGCAAACGTTAAACTTTCAATGTATAAACGGAAATTGAAGAAAATTTACTATATTTCAGAATTTTGTATTTCTTCCAACTCGATTGATAACACCGTTAAATTCCCCGGCAACGGCGCCAAAATTTGATCACGCTCAACTATATCTTATAACAAGACTAAACGGGCACTGCAAATATAATCCGGGGGTATTACGCCCAGAGTCGATCCCACAGAGAATTTACATATTAAATCAAGTTGTCAGAATACGCAACTTTTACTTAATCACTTCTCTCAAGACTTTTGAATATAAATTGGTGATGTTTTACTACTTTTACTGACAAAATTAATAAACTAACAATTAACTAACAATATGGTGTAACAATTATAATAAAGGTCTAAGGTTATGGTTTCCCCCGTCGGTGAACTTCCTTCTCGGATACTTCTTATAGTTTGATTAGTTGTCTCTATCAATCATGAACACTCTATCTACCATAAATCTCTCTCAAGTAATTATGATAATTTACTAGACGCACTCTCTCAAGTTACGCTAGCTAGATTGCATTACAGTTCACTTTAGATTGCACCCGAAGTATCGTTATTTCTAATCCAACTTCTAAACCCTCGGTTATGACTTTCGTCTATACTCTGGGAGTGGTGTTGTTCAAACAACTACCTAAATATGCACTCTCTCTCAAGTAGATACATAATAAATAGGAACAGCTAATTGAGGGCCCTTTCAATCAACTACAACAAGAACGTAGTTGAACAAATAGAGTATAATCAACCAATCAAAGCTATATTAATATCACAATAAGTTCATCCCCCAATGGGTTCCACCAAAACCCTAGATTAAGGAAATTATCTAATCATACTCATAATAATCAACTCTAAAATAACTTGCATAATTGAACTACAAAGTAATGAATAAAAGATATAAGAATCAATGTTTTGCTTCACTGAGTAGTATTCCATAGGCGTCTCTTGTCTCTAATGGTATCTCCCCCAAAGTTGTGTTCTTGGGTCTATTATATGTTTGGGATAAACCCTAACCATGTAGGGGACTTCTATTCCAACCGGGAAACACTTAAACTCTTCAAAACTCGGGTTTGACCGGATCAGGGGCTAGGCGTTACAGGCCAAACACCCGGATAACACCTGGCCAGGCCTGGCGTTTAGGCTCTGGCGCCTGGATAACGCCTGGCCTCACCATGCTTTATAGCCCAAACGCCCAGCAATAGCCTGGTGCACTCCTCTTCGCCTCTTGAGCGTATTTTCGACGTTTATGCATCCATTTAGCTTGACTTCCATCTCCAATTCACCTACACATGAAATAGACTCCATTATGCACATACAAGGTATATTTTGCTTAATAAAGCACATAAAATGCAAGGCGCATAACGTGTTAAACCATGAATCCTAGTCACACATCAGGCCTCAAGCACTTGGATTAAAATAAAAGAAAATTCAAGATTAAGCTCAAAAACTCTTTTATTTACTGTTGAAAAAAAGAATCAGAGGATTCATGGAGATTGTAAAACTCGAATATTTAAAATAAAATACAACGATTGTTACGATATTTTTCGGCTTTATTTTATTTCTCGACGCAATTTATTATCTACACTTAAAACTATAAAAATGATTAAAATGAGCGAGATGGTAAAAAATCTATGTGTCTAAAATAGTTGTTTGTGTGAAACCATAAAAAAATTATTAAAAAAAAATATTTTACCTAACTATTACTTGGAATGTAGAAATTTCGAGTGAACTGTGATGAACATTGGGATTGCGTTCATATATCCTTTATTATGGGATTACCTTCATATCCTCAATTATATACGAATCATACACACATGTAAAGAGTGATTATAGAGGCTAAATTTTTCTTTACTTCTTTTAATAGTGGAAAAGTAAAAGAGATAAATTATTGATGGTGCTTCGGTGGAGAAGTATAATGAAACATGGTGGATATAAAAATTTCTATGATCATTAATTTAGACATTAATTATGTGTAAAGGAAATAAAACTTCATAATTGTCGGACTATAAAATGACAACATGATTTTATTAAGGATGAAGAACAACGGAGTTTTATCATTTTTGTTACTTCTAAAAAAGATTGTTTGTTACTATGTGGTTGTATATGTAAAGTTATTACCCCTCCGATAAAATAAGAACAACCCCATTTTTACCACTAATATCGTTATAATAGTGATATCAGTTTTTCTTTTGGCTTCAATTTATTTTTTATGAAACTGGTTATATCATATATGGAGTGTGTTGGAGCAATCAGAAAACATAAATGTCCTATAGTTTATTCAACTAATAGAACAAAAACCATAAAGAATTCTTTCAAAATGCAATAATTTAGTCATTCCCACGAAACTGGCCCAAAAATGATGATATGATGTATCAGTATGTAGCAACAGAGACTGGGATATGATATGAAATGAATAAAGATGGCTGAGTATGAAATTACAATGTAAGAAATTAGCTCAACAATAGTAACGACCTCAATGGGTCCCAACAGAATAAGCATGTAGCCTAGCCATGGTTTCTAACATGAATCACAACACAATAGCTCTAGTACGTAGAGATTTCATGGTTACAGATAAGATCAGGTAACTACACAGTACCATAGAAATAACGGAATTATGATTCACATGGTGCACACCCACACGCCTGTCACCTAGAATGTGCGTCACCTCAACAACAAACACATAACACGAAATTCGGGGTTTCATACCCTCAGCACCAAGTTTAGAAGTGTTACTTACCTCAAACAAGCTAAATTCAATATCGAGCAAGCCAAACGATGCCCCAAAGATGCCATAACGTGAGTACCAACCTCCGAACGACTTGAAACTAGTCAAAAGCAACTCAAATACATCAAATAATGCCAAAGGAAACAAACTCAATCGATAAAGGTCGAATCTTTAATGAAAAGCCCAAAACCAGCCATAAGGTCCAACACGGGCCCGCACCTCAGAATCCGATAAAATTTATAAAATCTGACAACCCATTCAATTACGAGTCCAACCATACTAGTTTCGCTCAAATTCGACTCCAAATCGATGTTCGATACTCAAAAATTCGATTTATGAAACTTAAGGCTAAAACCCCCAATTTCCTCTTTAAACAATATCGACCAATTGCCAAAATGAATATAGATTCACGAACTATAATAAAAACCGAATAGAGAACACTTACCTCAATCCACATGGTGAAAATTGCTTTAAGAATCGCCTCAATCCGTGCTCCATAGCTCCAAAAATGCTAAAATGGCTGACACCCTCGAAATACAGTACTTATAATCTGCCCAGTTATCCGTCTTATGCGAACGCGGTAGAAGCCTCATTCGCTAAGAACAAACCCACACGGCCTCACTTTACACTAAGTGATCGCGGCAAATCCCCAGCGAACGCGATGAAACACACTACCAGACTTCCGCGATGGCGGACAACTCATTGCGAGTGCGATGAAGAACCCATATAGACTAACCAAGCCCCGCTCAACACTATGCGAATGCATAGCCATGGACACGGACGCGAAGACTAAAATCTCCAACCCAGTGCGAACGTGACCTCAGAAGCGCGAGAATTGGCAAAGGAATCTAACACAAAGGATTCACACACCGTAGAACCATAACCAACGATTATTCCAAGTCATAATACATCATACAGAGCTACTTGCACCCCCAAACTACCGAGCGAAGTGTAAATGCTCAAAACGACCGGTCAGGTCGTTACATCCTCCCCCACTTAAACATACGTTCGTCCATGAACGTGCCTAGAGTTGTTCTTAAGCCATCAGGTCACCGTCTAACCTTACCATGCACATACACGGGGGTGAGCCCATGTCACCCTAATCCATATAAGTTTGACGACACAACATAACTAAAAATACTTAATTCAGCCTTAGCCTGTAAACCTTAGAATCCAATTTCCAATATCCGGAATTTCTTATAAGACCCGCATCTCGCATCTACACACTATATAAGTCTGAAAAAGATGTATCAAGCCATCACCATAACCTAAGATTACCGCATAACTCAAATACTCATAGAAAAATCTCCAATCACAGTAGCTGCCCAAAACAACCCAATTTCGGTAATAAACCTCATGTCAAACAAAACCTCGTTCTAAAACTCCGTATACTTTGATGAAAGAAACACGTAGAAACTCATAATTGTTCATCAGATCAACAAGTCCTGGAGCTCCCTCTCCTTCAACAAGAACTATAGCCAATTTCTGAGCCGACTTCTGATATTATCCTTCCAGATATACCGCAATCAAATTCGATAGCACCCATCCTAGATTTGACGACTGCATCTTATCAAATACCAACTACTCTACTGACATGCCACACCCATACTACCCAGAGCCACAAACCGTGCAATCCATGCACCCATACACAATAATTCAAATGTACTCAAACATGAAAAATGACTCAAACGAGAGAACCATCCCGCAAGCTCAACAAATACCGCCACAACGCAATGCTAAAATCCCATCACACACCGTAGAACCATAACACACGAATCTAACACAAAGGATCATAACTCTACTGCAATACGCGACCCCATCCAAACACTGGTCGATATGAGATACTTTAAGCCGCCTTGTTCAAAATCAATAACCATGCATAACTCAACATCAGGTACCCAAGGTGCATGAACATGACCACGGAGAAGCAAATGACACAATGCCACAAAAACCCAAAAGAACATAACCATTGCGCAATCCGTCATGCATCACCCAAATATCCATCTCACTCAAATTCTGCTATAAGGCCCCAATAGAACCGCACCATGTGTGTATATAACCAACGAATCACAACCCGTCGTAGCATTGAAGGATAACACATAGAATATATCAGAAGAAAAACAACCTCACTCTAACCAAATGGCACACCTTTCTACAATAATGGTGTCGAGTCAACAAATCCGACCCGATGTAGAATACACATCTTCATTAGGCCTACCAATGAGCTCCCAAATCAATACTGGTTATCCACAAATAGATAATTAACCCCTTGAAAATTCACAATGACTGAATCATAATATATACTATCATCTGGCTAGCTTTGGCCACAACTTCGCAGTCCACAACTACAAAACAATCTGCTTCTGAGAACTCCCAATCTCCAAATCGATAGAACACATGAATTACCATATTTGATCCCAACTTCACCGCTCGAATGTCTAACACATCTATCGTACACGATTATCCCATGAGGAATACTTCTATAATTTTTCCGTGCCACATAGAAAAAATCTGAATATCAACAGTCGATTAGTCAGGCGAGTACCGCAATACCAATGAAGCATTTGTAAGTCAAAACTCAGTGAACCTTCTAAAATGTGCACCTCCTCAGGCATTACCAAGTAGTTATAGCATCCATCTAGACATTTGAAATCGTCCATGTTCTCTAAGAATTCATGACCTTCTCTTCAAAACTGAATCGTGACATTGCACATGCAAATCTCGATCCCGCACAACACACCACATCTATCATGCCATCATATGAAAAGTACGAGAATCTCATAATCCACTCTGTGTCACAAGCAAACTACATACTCAATTATCTAGGAACCTTCCATTTGATCTCATCCAGAAGAAAATCACAATACACAACATGTTCCTCACGCTAATAGGAAATATCCACCTCGAACTGTGATATAAATCATCGAGAACTTTTCGAAACCCATTTTCACATAACCAAGCCCCATCATAACTGAATATCTCTAACTTAACCAAGTCACGCAAGTCACCAAGACCAAGATTATTGCCAAAAAACACCTGTAGAAACTCACCACATCATAGTACCCAAAGAACGGATCATATCCATTACCGTGCTAATCTGACCTACTACCAAGCTGTCCAATTTCTCCGAGTCCCTTCCAAGTTGCCTTCAAATTGATACTTCTCCTTTCTAGAACATCGAGATCCTTAACCAAAACTCACCCCACAAACGCTAGCATAAAACCACACCGCCCTAAGGCCCATAAGCCGCTGAATTCTCTCTCAAGCACCCCACAAGTACCACAATCAAGATACCCATTCTAAAGAGACCTTCTGTGAACCCAAAATTGTTTTCCTTCACCTCTTGATACTGATATGTAGAATCCATAATGATATAGAAATACCACGATTCTCGACATCACCCAATGAAATTCTCATATTCTAGCCATATACCAATTTGAAATTCTCAATTGCTACATATAAATCTTGAATCCATTAAAACTATTCTCGAGAGTCATCCACTCTACTCAAATCTCAATTGCACTGCCCCAAACGGGCCAAACAACTTGTGCCCCATTAGCACGACGACACCCAAAGAAGTAACCTCACCTTAACACAACCAAGCAAATTCCTACTCCATGCACACTACATCCTTCACGAATAACCACTCAATTATTCCATGATTCCCATATACCCATAGAGTATAACACAACCCGCATCAAGAAATTCCCTAACTCGAGTCATCCTCAATCTCAACCTCTGCAAGTCATAACTAATTCACTAGTATAACTCAAACTGAAACCAATACAATACATAAATGTGCAATCAACTCGTTGATAACAGACTCCCCCACTTGGCTCAAAGCCATGGAATAAAACATCTGATAACTTATCATAACCACACCTCATTACTGCCATAATACCACATTGAGATTCAACTAAATCCTTTATAAAATCATGTAACACCAGCCATCTAATACTCCAAATCATCTGCATCTCTCCCATTCATCTTCGTGACGGTCAGGTCAACCATTACCACTAATCCGAACTCAAATCGCACAATTAACCCACTGATAGATAAGAAATCCTCCACACACATCATAAAATTCACACATTCGTAGATTACTTTGCAGGTTGTAACCCAACTGCTTAGCCTCAAACTGATACCTCTTTCTACCCTTTCACAACCACAACTACCACGCAATCACTTAATCTTCCTGAGTCTGAACTCACCAAAAAGGCATGAGAACCTAATTTGTTCCACAGTTAGACATTATGAAGAATCCTCTAATACGCTCATATCTCGATACTATACGTCAAATCAAGACAAAATCAAACACCCAATAGCACTTTCTACATCTCAATCAAACTCTGCTCATCACATTCAAACCATATGAACACATCTCGCAGTAACATCATACTCATCACGTATCAATCCAGCCACTCATCGAGCCACGAATTCCGCTCATAGCGACATTACCAGATGTATAAGTCTAAATGCATGTGCTCACACAATCGAAATCCCCATGCTCAAGCTACAGTCAAAACACGGCCTCAAGTCCTCCATGCTGGTCCATAATTAGCACACTGAAATACATTTCGCACCTCATCCATAGAATTACAAGCCGATGATGCACAACTGCTACCAAGCGCTCACCTACATATAAGAATGCCTGGAAGGAATTCAAAGAGTTATGCTTCAAGCTGAAGCAATGCCGAACGATAAGGAAAGAAATATGGGAAGTATATCCTAAATGTGTTGTAGCCTCTCGAAGATAGGTATGGACGTCATCATAGCGATCTGCAAGACTCTACTAGACAGTTACTCATAGCTAGTAGAACCTATGAACGTAGAGCTCTGATATCAACTTGTCACGATCCAAAATCCATCTAGTCGTGATGACACCTAACCCCAACCCGCTAGGTAAGCCAATTAACAACTATCAAATTTCATTGAAATTAATAAGACAATTAAATGAAGGAAAACATCTGAATCGTATTCATTTCCCCAAGGACTGGTAGAACAAATCATGAGCTTCTAATATTAGAACATACAAAGCTGGTATGAAATAACATCATCTGTTCGAAATGTACATAAACAAGTTTTTAATAATTTAAGGCTATCATGAACAAGAGGCAACTACCACCGAAATGCAGGTACATCTTCAAATCCAGCTCCAATCGAACATAGCAATATTAGCAGCCAACATTTGTACACAAGGTGTAGAAGTGTAGTATGAGTACAACCAACCCCATGTACTTAATAAGTAACAAACATAACCTTAGGTTGAAAGTAATGACGAGCTGGAACAAAGGTCGGGCACCAATAGACAACAACAGTTCATAACAACGTAAAGAAAGTACTAAAAGAAGTAATTCAAAGATAAAATACTCAGCTTATTCATAGTTTTCCGAATAATAGTTCCGCTTTTCAAGTATATCAGTGGAAACCCAAATCTTTTACCGATATCGCCGAAATTATGAGTAAGTCTTAAAACACAAATTTTCCCCAAAAACCTTTCAACAATAGATAAGATGTTTCATTTTCTTTCCAGATAGCCAGTGTAAAATACATCACTATGCCCATATGTCGATATGTGTGAGAAGTCATGAATGACGTGATACTGTACAACATGACAAAAAATTCATCTCAATGCCTACATGTCAAGTGTGCATGTCAAATGCGATGCAACTCAGTGATAAAATCATATGCATATTCTCAGAGTATCAATTCACCTAGTCCTCCCAGTCACTCAGTCCTCACAGTCACTCAGCCCTCACAGTTACTAAGTCCTCCCAATCACTCGGCACTCGCACTCAGTAAGTATCTGCACTCACTAGGGGTGTGTACAGACTCCGGAATGTCTCCTTCAGCCCAAGCGCTATAAATTGCACGGACAATTGACATGCCACAATATCAATAATTTCACAATCAGGCCCTCGACCTCACTCTGTCATTAATGTCTCCAGTCTCCCAGGCTCACAAAGCCATCAAACTGGCCAAAACATAATGATATGATAGGTTAATATGTAGCAACAGAGACTAAGATATGATATGAAATGAATGAACATGACTGACTATGAAATTGCAATGTAAGCAATTAACTTAACAACAGTAATGACCTCAATGGGTCCTAACAGAATAAACATGTAGCCTAGACATGATTCCTAACATGGATCACAGCTCAATAGCTCTAGTACGTAGAGATTTCATGGTTACAGTTAAGATCAGGTAACTACACAGTACCACAAAAATAACGGAGTTACGATTCACATAGTGCACACCCACACGCCCGTCACCAAGAATGTGCATCACCTCACAGCAAACACATAACACGAAATTCGGGGTTTCATACCCTCATCACCAAGTTTAGAAGTGCTACTTACCTCAAACAAGCCAAATCCAATACCGAGCAAGCCAAACGATACCCCAAAGATGCCATCATACGTGTACCAACCTCCGAACGGCTCAAAACTAGCCAAAAGTAACTCAAATACATCAAATAATTCCAAAGGAAACAAACCCAATCGATAAAGGTCAAATCTTTAATGAAAAGCCCAAAATCGGCCAAAAAGTCCAACCCGGGCCCGCACCTCGGAACCCAAAAAAATTCACAAAATCTGACAAACTGTTCAATTACGAGTCCAACCATACTAGTTTCGCTCAAATTCGACTTCAAATCGATGTTCGAAATTCAAAAATTAGCTTTATGAAACTTTAGGCTAAAACTCACAATTTCCTCTTTAAAATACATCAATTAATTGCCAAAATGAAGATAGATTCATGAAATATAATCAAAACCGAATAGAGAACACTTACCCCAATCCACATGATGAAAATTGCTTCAAGAATCGCCTCAATCCGAGCTCCATAGCTCCAAAAATGCTAAAATGGTTGAGACCCCCGAAATAGAGTACTTATAATTTGCCCAGGCATCCCTTTTATGCGAACGCGGTAGAAGTCTCGCGTTCGCGAAGCACAACACACTGCCTCACCTTACACTACGCGTTCGCGGAAAATCCCTCACAAATGCGATGAAACACACTACTAAACTTCCACGATCGCGGACAACCCAATGCAAATGCGATGAAGAACACATATAGACTGACCAACCCTCGCTCAACACTACGTGAACGTATAGCAATGGACACAGACGTGAAGACTAAAATCTTCAATCCGGTGCGAACGCGAACACGAAGAACAAATAACTCCATTGACAAAACACCTTTCGCAATCGCGGCCAAACCTTTGCGACCGCGAAGAACGCCCGAAGCAACAGGTAACAGCAGAAAACCAACAATGCAAAACCACTTGAAATGATCCGTACGTCCAAAATTCACCCGAGGCCCTTGGGACCCTGTCCAAGTATACCAACAAGTCACATAACATAATATGGACCCGCTCGAGGCCTCAAATCACACATAACATCATCAAAACAACGAATCGCACCTCAATTCAAACTTGATGAACTTTGAACTTTTCAACTTCCATATCTCGTGCAGAAACTTAGCAAATCAACCCGGAATGAACCCAAATTTGGCACACAGGTCTCAAATGACATAACGAAGCTATTTTAATTCACGGAACCACAATCTGAATCCAATATCAACAAAGTCAACTCCTAGTTAAGCTTATGAACTTTTCAAACCTTCAAACTTCCAATTTTCGCCAATTTGTGTCGAAACCTTCTAGAACCATCCAAATGCAAACTCGTGCATACGTCCGAGTCCAAAATCACCATCCGGACCTAACGGAACCATCAAAACTCTAATCCGAGGTCAAATACCAAAAAGTCAAACTTGGTCAACTCTTCCAATTTAAAACTTCCTAATTGAGAATCATTCTTCCAAATCAATTCTGATTAACCTGAAAATCAAAACCGACGATTCACACAAGTCATACTACATCATACAGAGTTACTCGTGCCCCAAAATTATCGAGCGAGGTACAAATGTTCAAAATGACCGATCGAGTTTAGAGAGTGGCAATCTGGCAGATCTCGTTTTCTTCTTTAAAGAGCCTTACACGGCTTGGCGGCAAGAATCCAAATTAGTCCAATCAATGGTTACCAGATACTGAATAATAATAGAAGTAAAATACAAAGGCAAACTAATAATATGTCCGGACGTTATTTTTATTTTATCGTTATATTAATTTCTGGACTTCCATGTTTTTCTTATTGTATATGGATTTCCTATGAACGCATTATCAATTTGTGTTTCATTTTAAGATTGTCTTTCTTCTTCGGACTAGAGTTACCTATTTTCTTTTAGACCAAATATCTCTTATTATGAATAATAGTTACCTCTAAATTATACATTTATTAATAACAAATGATATTCTTTACAATAATTAAAATTATTTGTGGACAAATATAAATCAAAGGCATGCTAGAAGACTTATGTTACATATTCTTTTTCTATAAAATGCAGGTTAACTTTTCTCTATGTGACCTTTTTTGTTTTTTTATATTTATTTTTTTGTACATTTAATTAACATTTTGCATATGTCTTATATTATATTTTAGTCATAAATTTTTATCTTTTCTATATCAACTAAATTTATAACGATACATGTATGACCGCGCGAAGCCCAACAACTTAACTAGTTTATGATATTTCAGTGCTCATGCTAATAGAAGTGCAAAAACAATTGGCTTGCAAAGAGTTGGCTTCCTCTCACCTCCTTTTTTGTCCTCATTGAGCAGACAACGTCATATGCTGGACAATGATTGAAATTTGACAATCAAAGCAGAAATAAAAGTTGGGAATTTAGTTGGACCACGTTATATAGCAAACTCATTAAGATCTACGTTTCAACTCAAAGAATACTTCATTCTTTGCTGGAGAAAAAGACGGTCATAAGAAGCTTTAAAAAACTCGCTGCGAACAGAACCATTCTTATATTTGGTGGGAAATGCAATTTGGTCAAACTTCTAAGAAATATATTTGTTTAATTTAAGAAATACATTTGTTAGAATAGCTTTTTAAAGAAAAATGTTTGAAAGAGAAACAGTTTGTATTTTCTCATATATATATAACTAAATGAGAGGTAGTTAGTAAACTACGAAGTATAAACTTTTGGGAAAGATAATTTTGGCTTGAATTTTTCGTTTTGGTAATTAAATTTTTGTATTAATTACCAAGTAAATATTTACATGGTTCATAACAAGGCTACCCACAACCTGTTATTTCAAGCAAAAAGGAATAAGGGTCAAATATATCTCTATATTATCGAAAATAGTCTGTATTTACCCTCTGTTATATTATCGGTAAAATATACCCTGATGTTAACCAACAGTTTAAATGTACCCCTCTTTTGTTAGGATGTCCAAGGCTATTTAAAACAAATAAATCATAGACAAGTCAGCAAAAAACCCAAAAATGAAAATCCAAGTCTTCAATCTCATACGCAGCTCAGAAACACCACATTTTTTCTTATTTCAATCCGTTCAACCGTGAATTGTAAAACTCCATTACTGCCGGCAACCCACCACTAACAAAAACACATTACCGCCAGATTTCTTTCTTGAAACCTCTATACAAAAGTTTTGCCACTAATGCAACCATAGCCACGAGAATTTTATTTCATAATGTGATTGAAAAATATTTAATTTTGTTTATGTTGTTGCTTTATGGAATTATGAGTTTTGCCTTGTTCTTAAAGACTTATTGTTGTCCAATCTGTATTGCTGTAATAAATTCTGAAAAACAGTATAGAAATAAATCGAGCCCAATGAATGCACAGTGTGTCCTTAAGAAAATTATTCCCCTCAAGTACCCGATGTATTGAAATATTATCCTCCTAGGATAGAACGATTTACTCACCAGCGTATTGGTACCAAAAACTCCGGTGATCTTCGAACCACTCAATGGTCGTAAAACACACTGGAAAATGTTGTGCAGAAGAAGAAGAAGATAATCAAAAAATTTAGTAAGTAAAGATTCTAGGATTTAAAGAATATTTATAGCCCATTTGGCACTGTTTCTAAAAAGGTTTGCAACCTTTCAGAACAGCCATAACTGTTAAAGCAGGTGAGAATATTATGGAAAAAACAAAAAACGATTTAAAATAATCCGAGAAAGAAAACCGGACCATACCGAACCGGGTCCCGGGTCATGGGTTATTCCGGATTGAATTTTTGTTATTTAATTAAATAAATAATTGAAAGGAATTTTGTCCAAAAATATTAACCAATCAATCGATCTTTGACCAAATTCAAATCCAAATCCGAGCTAGCGACGACAACGACGGCGCGAAGCTTGCCTTCTTCTTAACTTTGTAAGAGCTAGAAGAAGAGCAATTGTATATATACCCATCAAAAGTCTTTTCTTCCTCCAATATGGGACAATGTCCCTTTGCCAAGAAGGGAAACTTAAATATTTTATTTTTCTTCCATTTCCCATTCACTCTTTTTAAGCTACCCCAAGCTTAAAAGCCCAACAATCCCCCACATGAATTTGGAATAGCTATAAAATAAAGGAATGCACGGACGTGTGTGTGTCTTACATGCAAAAATTAATTTCATCTGGATAAGTAGGTTTCCTTTTGAACTTTTCGTAGTGAGCTTATATCGGATATACTCGGTCAATTAGTAGATTTGATATCTTTTAACCGTCGAGCTTTATTGTATACCTAGACAACATAAGTCACATAATCAATCCTTAACCATCTATGGTTCTCAAGGTTGTGTTCGTTTCAGCCATGAACACCGCCTGGTTTTATGAGTGCTTAGAGAACGGGCCTTTACATTTATTTCCCTTGAAGCGGCTTACACTTCATACTCACATAGGTGATTCCTAAACGTGTAATCCTATAGACACACTATCTGGTCATATCCTGCCAGACTTAGCAAATCATTAAAAAGTTTTAAGCTTTATTGACTCATCAAAAAGCCTTAATGTTCTACCTCGATTTTTAACATTGTATCCATCAGGAGAATGGGTTGAGTTATTTAATAATGTTGAACCGTCATTCATAACTTTGTTTGATGTCTTTGAACCTAGCTCTTGGAATCTCCAGTCTACTAGGTAGATTTACCGCCATGATGGCTTGTCCTAGGCCTCAACCACATTCTCTTTGATGATCTTTTAACTGCCTTTCTAGATAGGTCTTTTGGAAGTGGATCCGACACGTTATCTCTTGACTTTACATAGTCAATCGTGATAACACCATTAGAGAGTAGTTGTCTAACGGTATTGTGTCTCCGTCGTATATGACGAGATTTTTCGTTATACATAACGCTCCCTGCCCTACCTATTGCCGCTTGACTATCACAATGTATACAAATAGGTGCCAAAGGTTTGGGACAAAATGGAATATTTTCCAATAAATTCCGGAGCCATTCAGCTTCTTCACGGGCCTTATCTAAAGCTATGAATTCAGATTCCATTGTAGAACGGGCGATGCACGTTTGTTTGGATGATTTTCAAGACACTGTTCCATCCCCAATTGTGAAAATATATCCACTCTTGGATTTAACTTCAGATGATCTGGTGGTCCAATTTGTATCACTATATCCCTCTATCACAGAGGGATATTTGTTATAATGCAAAGCATAATTTTGGGTATGTTTCAGATATCCCAAAACTCGTTTCATTGCCATCTAATGTATTTGATTAGGATTACTTGTAAACCGAATCAGTTTGCTAATAGCACATGCTATATCTGGTCGCGTACCATTCATGATAACATCAAACTTCCCAATACTCTGCATAGTCAAGTTGTGAGTCACTTTTACCGTCATACTTTTGAAGTGCATAACTCACGTCAATTGGAGTCTTGGCAATTTTGAAATCCAAATACTTGAACTTGTCAAGTACCTTTTCAATGTAGTGAGACTGTGATAATACTAGACCTTGTGGAGTCTTGTGAATTCTAATTCCTAAGATCACATCAGCAACTCCTAAGTCTTTCATGTCGAATTTGCTAGCCAACATGCACTTTGTATCATTTATATCTGCCATAATTTTTCTCATTATGAACATGTCATCAATATATAAACAAACAATGACTTCACGACTTGGAGTGTTTTTAATGTAAACACATTTCTCACACTCGTTGATTTTAAACCCACTTGCCAACATTGTTTGGTGAAATTTGGCATGCCATTATTTGGGGTGCTTGTTTAAGTCCATAAAGCGACTTAACAAGTGTGCACACTTTCTTTTCTTTACCAGGAACCAAAAAATCCTCAGGTTGTTCCATGTAAATCTCTTCCTCCAATTCTCCATTCAAGAAAGCTGTTTTAACATCCATTTGATGGATTTCAAGACCATTCACAACTGCTAGTGCCACTAACACCCTAATAGATGTTACCCTCGTTACTGGCGAGTAAGTGTCAAAGTAATTAAGGCCTTCCTTTTATCTGTAACCTTTGACAAAAAGTCTTGCCTTATACTTTTCAATAGTGCCATCAGCTTTCATTTTCCGTTTAAAGATCCATTTCGAACCTAAAGGCTTATTTCCCGTAGGAAGATCAACGAATTCCCATGGATGGTTATCCAAAATTGATTGAATTGACTGCCTCTTTCCAAAATGCCGATTCAGAAGACGGCATAACTGCTTTAAAAGTTTGAGGCTCATTTTCAAGAAAGAATGTCACAAAATCTGGTCCAAAGGAAGTAGATGCTCTTTGACGTTTGCTACGCCTTGGATCTTCTACACTTGGAGTATTTTCCTCTTGTTCTTCCCGATGTCGTTTGGGTCTTTCACTTAACGACTCGCATTCAGTTTTATACTGATAGACGCTTTCAAAGAATTCAACATTATCTGATTCTATTACCGTATTAACATGAATCTCGGGATTATCCAATTTATGAACCAAAAATCGACATGCTTTACTGTTTGTAGCATATCCAATGAAAACACAATCTACAGTTTTTTGTCTGATTTTAACCCTTTAAGGTAAAGGAACTTGTACCTTTGCTAGACACCCTCCACACTTTGAAATATTTCAAGTTGGGTTTTCTTCCTTTCCATTTTTCATACGAAATAGATTGCATTTTGCTGTGGGGTACTCTGTTGAGTATTCGGTTAGCTATAAAGATAGCTTCCCCCCACAAACTCTGCGTTAATCTAGAACTTATTAATAAAGAATTTATCATTTCCTTTAATGCCCAACTTTTCCTTTCCGTAATTTCGTTGGATTGAGGTGTGTAAGGTGCAATAGTTTGATGGATAATTCCATATTCCGAACATATTTATGCAAACGAAGATTCATATTGTCCACCCCGATCACTTCTAATCATTTTGATCTTTTTATTCAATTGATTCTCCACATCATTCTTGTATTTCTTAAATGTTTCAATTCCTTCATCCTTACTATTAAGAAAAACATAACAATATCGAGTGCAATCGTCAACAAAATAATAAAATACTTTTTTCCACCTCGAGAAGGTGTCCACTTCATATCACAAATGTCAGTATGAATTAAGTCTAAAGGATTTGAATTCCTTTCAATAGACTTATAAGGATATTTTTCAAACTTAGATTCAACACGTATTTGACATTTTGATTTAATACACTCGAATTTAGGCAATACTTCTAAATTAATTAACTTCCGCTAGGTTTTATAATTGACATGTCCTAAACGAATATGCCATAAATTATTTGACTCCAATAAACAAGAAGAAGCTGGAATTTTATTAATACTGTCAACAATCATTATATTGAGTTTGAAAAGGCCCTCTGTGAGGTAGCCTTTTTCAACATACATTTCATTCTTTCTTAACACAACTTTATCAGAAACAAATACACATTTGAATCCAGTTTTCAAAAGTAAAGAAGTAGAAACTAAATTCTTGCTAATAGTAGGAACATGAAGAATGTTGTTGAGAGTTAACACCTTGCCAGAAGTCATCTGTAGGAATATCTTCCCATAACCTTCAATCTTGGCTATTGCATTAATTTCCATGAAAATCTCTTCTTCGGGACCATGGGACCAGTAGTAGAGTAAGTCGCAAATTCTTCTTTGACATCACAAACATGTCGAGTAGCTCCAGAGTCAATCCACCACTCCTTCGGATTTTCAACTAGGTTGCATTCCGAAAGCATTGCAAAAAGATCATCAATGTCATCATTTTTCTCCACTATGTTGTCCTATCCCTTCTTATTATACTTTTGGGGAGACGATAATCAGGGGCTTTGTGACCAACTTTTCCACAATTGTAGCAGTTGTCCTTGAATTTCTTTTTGTTTTGCTCCTTAGTCTGTCCAGAAGACCTTTTCCTCTTCTTACTTTTTGTAGCAGTCTCCTCAATGATATTAGCTCCCATGATCGTTGAATTTCCACGAGACTTCTTCTCGACTGTTTTATTGTCTTCCTCAATCTTGAGACGTATCACAAGATCTTCCAACTTTATTTCTTTGCGCTTGTGCTTAAGATAGTCCTAGAAATCTCTCCACGAATGAAGCAATTTTTCAATCATTGCAGCCACTTGAAATGCTTCATGCACGACCATACCTTCAGCAATAAGGTCATGAAAAATAAGTTGAAGATCCTGAACTTGGGTTCCAACAATTTTGCTGTCTATCATTTTATAGTGTAGAAACTTGGAAACCACGAACTTCTTCAAGCATGCATCTTCAGTCTTGTACTTCTTCTCAAGTGTGTCCCATAATTCTTTCAAAGTATTCATTGCAATGTACACATTGTACAAGTCATCTTCTAAAGCACTTAAGATATAGCCTTTGCAAAGAAAATCTGTCTGTTTCCATGCCTTAACAATCATGAATTTCTCGTTGTCCGGCATGTCCGCAGCAGGCACTGGAGGTTCTTCACTAGTAAATTTCTGCATACCAAGTGTGGTAAGCCAGAAGAAAACCCTTTGCTGCCATCTTTTGAAGTTGGCTCCAGAAAATTTCCCCGATTTCTCGGCCGGTGGAACAACAGTGCGGCTTGACGAGGCTATCGTCGTTGCAACAACAGTTGTAGAATGATTTCCGTTATCAATTTTCATTTCTCACTATCAACAATAGAAGAGTTCAATTAATGGAAAAATCAGAACAATAAATAATACTTTAATTAACAATAAATAGTACGTATGATAAATAAAAACCGAAGTTTTTATATAGTGTTTCATAGAAAACGATGAAGTTTTTATGTTCTTCAAATCGTTTTCTGAATTTCAATACTCTGATGAAGTTTTTATATCTTCAAATCAGAATAGTAAAATTCAAAAGGAGTAGAAAACCACACAGGTGTTTTAATCTCCACAAATAGAATACAGAATATAATAAAAATAATTTCCATAAGATTGTTATCAATCTGTATTGCTGTAATAAAAAATAAAACCATTAAACTTTCTGAAATAGAAACAGAAACAGAAAGTTAGTAGAACCAATTTAACGAAATAAATTCTGAAAAATAGTATAGAAAATCAAGCCCACTGAATGCATAGTGTATCCTTAAGGAAATTATTCCCCTCAAGTACCCGAGGTATTGGAATATTATCCTCCCACAATAGAATCATTTACTCACCAGCATATTGGTACCAAAAACTCCTGTGAACTTCAAAGTACTCAATGGTCGTAAAACACACTGAAAAATATTGTGCAGAAGAAGAAGAAGATAATCAGAAAATTTAGTAAGTAAAGATTTTGGGATTCAAGCATTATTTATATCCCATTTGGCACTATTTCTGAAAAGGTTTGCATTCTTTCAGAACAACCATAGCTGTTGGAATATGTGAGAATATTGCGGGAAAAACAAAAAACGGATTTAAAATAATCCGGGAAAGAAAATTGGACCGAACCGGGTCGCGGGTCATGGGTTATTTTGGATTGAATTTTTGTTAATTAGTTAAATTACATAATTAAATAATTTAAAGGATTTTTTTCTAAAAATATTAATCAATCAATCTTTAACTAAATCCGAATCTGAAGCCGAAGTCGAGCCAAGAGAGCGACAACGACGACGGTGCGAGGCTTGCCTTCTTCTTAACTCTTTAAGAGCTAAAAGAAGAGCAATTATATATATACCTATCAAAAGTCTTTTCTTCCTCCAATATGGGACAATGTCCCTTTGCCAAAGAGGAAAACTCAAATATTTCATTTTTCTCCGTTTTCCATTCACCATCCTTAAGCTACACCAAACTTAAAATTAAGCTACACCAAACTTAAAATCTCAATAGTTTTTACTGATGTTGGATCTTGTAATGACCGGTGAGAAGCATTTGATATTTCTAGTAGTAAGGATCCTTCTGCCATGATATGAAATGGATGGTCTAAATTCTAATCGGTCTCAGTGACTAAAAAAGAATGTAAGAATTATTCATACAAAGTTAAAACAAAATGACTGAGTTTCAACTCCTAATTTCATTTTAAGACCTATTTTATTTGAAGATTTTAATAACTTTAATTTCTCAATGGAGTATTCTCATAGATATGGTGGTATTAATGGAAAAGCTTTGGTATAGAGATTTCAAGATAGAAATCCGATGGTAATATGTTTTATTAGTGGTGGGTTGCCGGCAGTATTGGAGTTCCACAATAGAGGAGATTGAGAGAATAAATATTTGGTGCTTCTTGGTAAGATGCGTGTGAAGATGAAGACTTGGACTTTTTTTTTGGGTCTTTTGCTGACATGTTTTTGATTTATTTGTTTTTAATAGCCACGTCATCATGAACTCTATCTTGGATAGCCCTAACAGATGAGGCGCATATTTGAACTATTGACTAAGTCAGGGTTATTTTTGTAAGGATAGTATAACTGAGGGTAAGTAGACTATTTTCGATAGTACAAGGGTATATTTGAACCTTTTACCAACAAAAAAAACTAGGACTAACACATAGCTAACAACAACAACGAACTCAGTGTATTCTCATAAATGGGGTCTGTGAAGGGTAGTATGTGTGCCGACCTTTCCTCTACCTTATAAAGATAGAGAGACTGTTTCTGATAGACCCTCGGCTCAAGGAACAGTGGAGATAAGGCAACAAGTAGCAAATAATAGTAACAATAATATTAAGGTAACATGCACAAATGACATAAAATGTAATAATAAAGAATCATGAATAAGATCGATAACACAAAAATCATCATAGTACTACTTGTAAGCCTAAGAGGAACATACTACTATTTGTCAACCTACCACCCTAATCCTTAAATTTAGAATTCAAGTCTATGAACAACATTCTTTCTTCTAGGGGAATCTCTAACACTACAAACTATTACAATCTCCCTCCCGATGCTCTCCCAACTTTTGCTTTGTTTCTCAAAAGTTCTAAGATTCCTTTCTATCCATATGCCATGTACAAATTCAACATATATATAAAAATCTTTGCAGCTAGCTGATCACATCCCACATAAATCTGATCTTGCCTCTGTGCCCACATCATCAACTTGGACCACACTCTTTGTGCAAATTCACGTTGTCTGAATAAATGATCAACTGTTTCATCACAGGTCACACAATACACACTTATTTTCCACTTTTAAGCCCCATATGGTTTGTCTGTAAGTGGTTAAGCCTTTGTAGTACTTGGGAGTCACATTGTGAATTTGCTTTTAGTCTGGAATCATGAGGCATTTCTTTTCTACTTTGATTTGAAAAATGTAGGTCTGCTATTTAGAACTTCTCAGCAACAGTAGAAAACACTTTCCATTTTTTTCCAAATACCTCAAGTCTCCGCCCACAAAAGTGCGTTTAGCTTTGTAAAAACTTGATCAAACATATTATAAGCAAATAAGGAGGCATGCCTTCATATGAAAGTTTCTTGTTTAACACTTGACCTATTTCCTCTGGTTTTTAATATTATTCAAGCCAAGAGTCAAGGCTCATGTCTGGGTCTTCACTTTAGAGTTTAGAAGATCAAATGACAGCTTTATCTAACAGAGTTAACTAAGTCATACAACAAATAACATTCAAGAACGTTACTCTTTTATTATTAAATCTAAAATTTTACCTAAGGTGTCCGTGTTGGTTAGCTTTTTAGTAAAACCAAATCAAACTAACTATATCGATTAGGGTTAATTCAATTTGTGGGATTTTCGGATTTTTTTGTTACATAAGTAAATCTATGTTTAATAAAAATTTAAAAAATTGACAAATATATGATCCATTAAAATATTCTTATAGGAGAATTTTCTTTGCAACACATGATAGTTATTTTGTTAATTGTCTGACAATAAATTTTTATTAATGTACACTTTCAAAATTAACCAAATTTAATAATTATACACAAAATCAATATGATACCTAAATAATGATATGTTCTATTTGTATTGGTAAAAAAGAGTTTCACACGTAAGCCAGCTTTTGACAACTCAGCCAGTCACGTGGACACAGGAAAACGTGACAGCTGGATGTGATTCTTTGAAGAGGTACGGTACAAAGAGACACGGTCCAGTAAACCCACGAATATATCAGCCACGGAAAACTCAAATTGATCAAAACGGGAGAGAGGCATGGTCAGAATGAATCTAAACAAAGTTACGGGCAGATTCAAGGACCCACAATTGATTACTCGAACGCTATGTAACCGAACCTCAATTACCGTTATCCTTTGTAACGCCCCATTAATGTCATAATTAGTCATTAATGAGTAACCATAGCAAGAGTCGTACGTTATAAGAATCTCCTATATAAGAGAGGGGAATAGAGCTTGTANTGGGAATCTAATAATCTTTTTTTACTTTTCAAGTGATATCCTCTGAATTATGTCAAACCCCAACAACAACAACCAACAAAGGAGTGGAACCCCAGTTTCATCACCTTCAGGAACCCCACATGGTTCGAGGGAACAATTCCCAGAAAGATCCAATAATAACAACGGTGATAATGATCAAACTGTGGACCCCTAACAATGGTGATAATGATAACAACTGGTTATTCGCAACTCACTTTATCGCAAGATGTTCGGAGGACCCCTAGCTAAATGCCTCGGACCTAACCAAACGAAATTTGTGATGAAAGAAGTCCACGAAGAACACTGTGGAAATCACTCAGGGGCGAGATCCTTAGTGAAAATACTAATCAGAGCCGGATACTATTGGCCTAAGATGGAAGGAAAAGCCGAGAATTTCGTATCCAAATGTGACAGATGCCAAAGGTTTGCAATAACATGCATCGACCAACAAAATTATTACATCCAATAATATCCCCATGGCCTTTCATGAAATGAGGTATGGACATAGTGGGACCTCTTCCCATAGCTAAAGGACAGGTACGGTTTTTACTCGTACTAACCGACTATTGTACAAAATGGGTAGAGGCAGAAGCGTTCAAACAAGTGCGAGAAAAGGAAGTTAAAAGCTTCTTATGGAGAAACATAATATGTCGCTTTGGAATACCAAAGGAAATCATGTGTGATAATGGCCCACAATTCATAGGCTCGCAAATCACAGAATTCTTCGAAAGTTGGCAAATCAAGCGGATCACTTCAACGCCATACCACCCCGTGGCTAATGGTCAAGATGAGTCAACGATTAAGGTCATCATCAACAATCTAAAGAAGCGGCTGGATAAAGCCAAAGGAAATTGGCCTGATGAGTTACCAGCGGTACTATGGGCATACAAAACAACTTCAAAGATAGCCACGGGAGAAACTCCGTTCGCACTTGTTTATGGCTCAGAAGCCTTAATACCTGTGGATATTGGCGAACCAAGCTTAAGGTTCTCAACAGCCATGGAAGGTGAAAATGACGACGAATTAAGGACCCACCTTGACCTGCTCGAACCACGGAGAGAAGCAGCATTGATACGGATGGAAGCTCAAAAGCAAATCATAGAGCGTTATTACAACTGTAAAGCTCATCTCAGATACTTTAAGATTGGGGACTTCGTCCTCAAAAAATTCTTCAAATCAACGAAAGAAGCAGGTGCAGGAAAGCTAAATCCAAACTGGGAAGGACCTTACAAAATCCGAGGCATAGCTGGGAAAGGCGCCTATGAGTTGGAAGCTATAGATGGCAAAGTTCCACCAACAATCTGGAACGCCATCCATCTAAAGAAGTATTACTTCTAAAAGAAAAGAATACCCACCGTCAGGTATCACACGTTCGATTTTATTTTGAACATTTAAAAATTTTACTAACTTTTTTAGATGATAGGCACAAAGCTAACCCATCACCAAATGATGATATTAGACCTGCAAAGACGCGAGGAAATAACACAATTCCCGGTCTAGGGTTACACTTTCTGATGGACCTTTTAAAAAGGGTTAAGCAGTCATCATCTAAAAAACTATATACATTCAAGTCCGGAATATTTTTTCTTTTCAGGAAAAGGACCACAAGGAAGGGATAATCAAGTGCTCGAGATTTCATTCTTCAAAGCTCAAACACTTGGGGGACTATACAGTATGGAAGGCTAAGACGAAGCAAAGAAGACTATCAAAAAGTCAAAAGCTCGAGCCTGAAGACCCATCTACCCAACGAGACAAGTGACACGAGCAGAATCGAAAGAAATCAAAAGAGTCACCCAAATACAAAGCCTAATGAAAAAAGCAAAAACCTTCAAACATATTCAGGTTGAAAGGCCAAATATTAGTCACGAGAAAGAAATGTACATCTTTATACTTATTCAAAGCTGTTGTAACAAAAACAGTTAGGGGTAAAAGATCATCATCAATGTACTCATTCAAAAAACCGTTCTCGAATAAAATAGTTATGGATGAAAGATCTAGATCCTTGTATTTGTTCAAGAAACTGTTATCAAATAAAAACAATTACGAATAAGAAAACATTTCCCTCGTACTTATTAGAAAACTGTTTCTAAAACAGTTGCGGGTAAAACCCCCAATCTTTATAAAAACTGTTGCTAGTAAAAAATAGTTGTTTCCTTGTATTAATATCGAAAAATATTACCTATGAAAAACAGTTACGAAATACAAGAGTATATCAAATCTGTTAAACAAAAACGGCTGCAAACATGAGTTTTAGACGATAACCAAACACATGTAAAATGTCATGGAAGTTCAAACAAAAAACTTTCCTTGGAAACATTCTTAAACATGTGTAAAATTCCTATCACTCTATTGCATTATCATGAAGTTGAGACGTCTTCTTCATGTCAATTATAAAGGGCCCTCTTCCATAAACTATGCCTATTACAAAAAGGCACACATTTGATATGACACCGTGCCTATTACAAAAAAGGTACGAGTAGTCTAAAGCATTCCCCATGCAAAACTCGAAGGTAAAACTAAAACCTCGAAAAATGAAGCATGCAAACGACTTAAAGAGTGAAACAGAAACTCAACAAAAGTTGAACTAACATTTATATAGTAAAATGGCTAAAACTAAGTATTAACTTATACTTAGCCGTATAAAATTTTTATATACATTGTGGTGCCCCTAAGTTGTCATTTGGGGACTTAAAGGAAATCCAAATTTACCCACGATGGGACTGGGGTAACCACCAATTGATACAAAGAAAAAAAAAGGATAAACCAACTAAATCTTTTCAAGAGATGGGTTGACTTCAGTGGCAGAAGGAGCGGGAGCAACTGGAGATGAAGAGGCATGAGCGGCTGGAATCTCACCATCAGGAGAAGATAGGTTATGACCTTGTTGAGCCTTGTCCATGGCTTCCTTAATTTTGGCTATTTCAGCACTAAGGTCAAAACCCTCTTGATTCATTTCCATAATGTGTCAAGGAGAGAATTCATATATGCCCAGCTCACATCGACAGCAGCCACCTCTACCAAATCTTCATAATCCTTTGCCTATACTTGAAGTTCAGCTCTCAATTCGTCATTCTCCGCTTCCGCAACTTCATGAGTGGCCCTTCGACTCCTCTAAAGTTTGAGCTTTGTCTAAAACCCTATGAAGGTCTTCTTGAGTATGAGTGAGTGATTGCACGAGCTCGCCTGAGTGTTCCTCCTTCTGCCCCAACAAGTTCTTCAAGTCTCTAATCTCCTCTGAGGCACGGGACAGCTGCTCTGCGAACGAAGACTCCAGAACTCTCTTATCTTTATCAGCCTGACTGCAAGAAGCCCTCTCACTGCCAATTCTGCTGCCATGAGTCTCATCTGCTGCTTCA
Source organism: Nicotiana knightiana (assembly GCA_005239525.1). Classification (NCBI taxonomy): domain Eukaryota; kingdom Viridiplantae; phylum Streptophyta; class Magnoliopsida; order Solanales; family Solanaceae; genus Nicotiana; species Nicotiana knightiana. The sequence goes on from ML397118.1 coordinate 60,442, forward strand.
AGGTACTCCTTTCCTCTTCTAAAGCATCCATGTCAATCCTTAAGCTATCATACTGTGCTCTCCAATTATCAACATCGGCCTGCAACTCTCTTGTCTCTTGGTCCGTGTTTGAAATCCTCTTCATAAGCTCCATGCCTATAAGGTTAATCTACAAGAAATAAACCAGTCAGATATGGTAAATTTCATATACGAGAGTGAAAGAGGATAACTTGCATCATACCTTCAAAGAAGTATGCACGACCTCATTGGCCCATGTAAGAGCACCGTGGCTGGCTAGCTTTGCTTTCTCAGAGGGACCTATCAAAGGCTTGAGCCACACTTCGGGCTCACCCATTTTCTTGAAAAGATTCCCCTCAGCTGGAACCTCTATTACCACCTACCTCATCTCTCTGCTGGAGACCCTACTTCCCTAACGGAAGGCACGGAAGCAGGCAGAGATGGAACAACAACAGGCACGGAAGGTTGAGGAGCTGGAGAAGCCACAAGTAAAGAAGTAGTCACAGAGAGTTGAAGAGTTGAAGAAGTTACAGGCAAAGCAACAATAGAAGTTGAAATAGCCAAAGGAATAGACAAAATAGCTTCTCTCAAAGAAGCAGGAAAGACATCAGCCAAAGGGACATCGTCAGGAGCAAGATCAACAGCCGCATGAATAGGGGAGTGTGAAATGATGCGAGACTAAATTGCATAGTTTAACATGTGATATACCTTACATTTTATGCGCATTAATGATAAAATTACACTTGTTATGTGCTTAATGGAGTTTATTTCATGTGTAGGTGAAGTGGAGATGGAAACGGAGCTAAAAGGATGCAAATACGTCGAAAAATATGCGAAAGGAGACACCCGAGCGATAGCCGGGCGACAAAGCCAAACAACCTAAACCTACCTGGCGTTAGCCAGGCGTTAGGGCTGAAACGCCAGCCCTACCCTGGCGTTAGCCAG